>JAFMSR010000611.1:0-48396 GCA_022818135.1 Saxidomus purpurata
AAGTACTTAAGAACTAAAAGGCAGTCATGTGTGCAAACTTTTAAGAGACAGATTTTAGTCCGGTCATTTTGGCCAATAATCTTTAAATTCAGTTATTTACATAATGGGCTGACTGTTTTACCAGTTTAACACAAATTCTAACCCATTTTTGTTTTATAAAGCAGGCGACTGCTGTAAAAATTAAGCTAAAAATTGTCATTACAGTACATACTCATAATTGAGTAAGTTTTGTCTGTTTTCAATTCCTGTTTAATTCTAACTAAACGGTATATCAAAACATGAATATTTCAAATTCAACCTTTTCATTGTTGGTTATCATCTTATAAACAACTCTTTGTCGTCCAAATGCGCAGTCTTTGTCCACTCAGGCCTCCGGCCATCGTGGTTAATTACTGCACATCAGACTCCAAATCATTGTTTATCAGACAATTAATGAACATTGCTGGAAAGATGTTATTTCATAAATATCAAATAAATCTGCATTAATTTTATGAAGGAGAAGAGTTGAAGTTATTGCATACTGACAGTTGTTTTTACACTTTTGAATGCTATATTACATGTTGTAGAGAAATAAGTTCTTGCCTGTTTCCTGTAAGTATATATACTATCTTTGTCAATGTGTGTTTATGTATGCATCAACTTTAAATGATATCAGCAATGTAATGTTTCAATGACAATGTAAAAATACATATTAATTATGTATTACATCTTTGTATTTGATCATTTACATGTAAGCACATATTAAAAAATAATAAAATATGTTTACTTTTCTTATCTGTTTATTAACCTCAAACAAAAACTTTTAGAAGGCTTATAATGTCAGAGTCACTTTATCCACTCCAGACTTACCCCATCTTGAAGAGAACGATACATAATTATACCCCCGAAACAAAGTTTAGGGGGTATAATGGAGTCACACGGAGGTTGGTCGGTCCGGTGATCGGTTGGTCCGTTGCAATTTCCTTGTTGAAATCCAATTTGGATATTTCACTCAAATAGGCAGCTATCCTCTTGGACAACGGCTTATAAATAGTTGAAATATTAAACATTCTGTGTTATATAATATGCGACATCGTTTGGCTTCAATTTACATAATCCCAGTTGAAGAACAGTTTAAGGACCACAATGGAAATAAGGGAGAATCACTTTTCCCTTTTTAGCTCACCTGAGCTGGCTCAGGGTGAGCTATTAGGATCGATGAATGTCCGTCGTCCGTCCACACTTAGTTCGTTAACACTCTAGTGGTCACATTTTTGCCTCAATTGTCACGAAACTTGGTCAGGATGTTTGTCCCAGTAATTACTCGGACGAGTTCGAATATGGGTCATCTCGGATGAAAAACTAGGTCACATGACCCAAAAATAGAAAAATCTTGTTAAGGCTCTAGAGGCTACTGTTTCAGTCCAAATATCCTGGCAATTTGTCAGAAAGGTTGTTTGGTTGATTTCTAGCTCAAGTTGTAATATGGGTCATCTGGGGTCAAAAACTAGGTCACACAGCCTGAATATGGAAAAACCTTGTTAACACTCTAGAGGTAACATTTTCAGCCCAAATATCCTGGCAATAAGTCAGAAAGGTTGTTTCGATGATTCGAATATGGGTCATCTGGGGTCAAAAACTAGGTCACAAAGCCCAAATATGGAAAAACCTTGTTAACACTCTAGATGTTACATTTTCAGCACAGATATCCTTGAAATTTGTCAGAAAGGTTGTTTCGATGATTTCTAGCTCAAGTTCGAATATGGGTCATCTGGGGTCAAAAACTAGGTCACACAGCCCAAATGTGGAAAAACCTTGTTAACACTCTAGAGGTAACATTTTCAGCCCAAATATCCTGGAAATTTGTCAGAAAGGTTGTTTCGATGATTTCTAGCTCAAGTTCGAATATGGGTCATCTTGGGTCAAAAACTAGGTCACAGAGCCCAAATATGGAAAAACCTTGTTAACAGTCTAGAGGTAACATTGTCAGCCCAAATATCTTGGAAATTTGTCAGAAAGGTTGTTTCGATGAGTTCTAGCAACTTTGTTAAAAGCAGTTGTACTCGGGTGATCGATAAAGGGCCATCATGGCCCTCTTGTTTGTGTTATCCTTGGTATTGATGTGCATATCATGGTTAAACTTGTGTATACATCTAATTATCTGTATATGTATGCATCATGTTTGTTTTAACCATGTTTGTACATCTGTGATATACTGAAATAAATCTATCTATCTATCTAACATAATTCAATTATATTGCTCCCAGATACCTTGGGATTTGTCAAATCATAGAAAAACTTGTGTAGCAATATAGGTTGCATTTTTCATTGGATTTTCATGAAACTTGGTCAGTATGATTGCCTTGGTGAAATCTAGGTAGAGTTCGAATATGGGTCATCTAGGGTCAGCAACTAAAGCCGTGTGTATGCCATACAGGTGAAATTTACAACCCAAACATCATGTAAATTGGTCAAAATGTTTGCCTTGTCAAGGTCAAACAGAATGTTTGTGTTTATGGTTATATAGTTTAGAGTTTTTAGAAGTTTGGTCATATATTGTCATAAGTCGCAGGTGAGCGATATAGGCCATCTTGGCCCTCTTGTTCTCTCATTTGTTTATCTTACATAATTTTTATTAACTGCAAAGAAAGCAAACGATTGTATGAATAGGATGACATTAGAGTATTGTCACAAATGAAAGACAGGTATATTAAGTCAACTTGCTATTGAGACCATTCCGCTATTAAGACCATTTATCAAAAGTTTAAACCCCGAACGCGCGCTCAGTACTAGCTGCGTACTGCCGTGCCCACGGACTACTGACATCAATATAATACATCAGGCTGACGATTGGCTAGATACCAATCGGGTGGACCGAAGCTCGAACCCGTGCACCTGACGGACCAAAACACCAAACCCACAGTATACGGTTCCCTGTACCTATAGCGGCCTGTAGCCTGTCCTATAGAATATATATTGAAATCTTCCAACACTGGTTAATCCGTGAGTCGGCCACAGAACTGGGCCATGTTTGGTACCATTTTAAAGGTCTCCCAAGCACCTACACGTTGGTGTGTAAAACTTGCCTTAATAGTCTACCGTTTGGGTTTAAACCCCGAACGCGCGCTCAGTACTAGCTCCGTACTGCCGTGCCCATGGACTACTTACATCAATATAATACACCCCTGACACCCGATTCGCATCTGCACAGCTGCTGGTATTAGGCCAGACTGACGCGTGGCTGGATACCAATCGGGTGGGCCGGGGTTCGAACCCGCTCACCTGACGGACCAAAACACCAAACCCACAGTATACGGTTCCCTGTACCTATAACGGCCTGTAGCCTGTCCTATATAATATATAGTGAAATCTTCCAACACTGGTTACACAGAACCTGACCATGTTTGGTACCATTTTGAAGGTCTCCCAAGCACCTACACGTTGGTGTGTAAAACTTGCCTTAATAGTCTACCGTTTGGGTTTAAACCCCGAACGCGCGCTCAGTACTAGCACCGTACTGCCGTGCCCACGGACTGACATCAGTATAATACTCCCCTGACACCCGATTCGCACCTGCACAGCTGCTGGTATCAGGCCAGACTGACGCGTGGCTGGATACCAATCGGATGGCCGGGGTTTGAACCCACTCACCTGACGGACCAAAACACCAAACCACAGTATACGGTTACCTGTACCTATAACGGCCTGTAGCCTGTCCTTTAGAATATATAGTGAAATCTTCCTACACTGGTCGCTCCGTGAGTTGGCCACAGAACTGGGCCATGTTTGGTACCATTTTGAAGGTCTCCCAAGCACCTACACGTTGGTGTGTAAAACTTGCCTAAATAGTCTACCGTTCGGGTTTAAACCCCAAACGCGCGCTCAGTACTAGCTCCGTACTGCCGTGCCCACGGACTGACATCAATATAATACTCCCCTGACACCCGATTCGCACATGCACAGCTGCTGGTATCAGGCCAGACTGACGCGTGGCTGGATACCAATCGGGTGTGCCGGGGTTTGAACCCACTCACCTGACGGACCAAAAGACCAAACCACAGTATACGGTTCCCTGTACATATAACGGCCTGTCGCCTGTCCTAAAGAACCATTTTGAAGGTCTCCCAAGCACCTACACATTGGTGTGTAAACTTTGCCTTAATAGTCTACCGTTCCTGTTTAAACCCCAAACGCGCGCTTAGTACTAGCTCCGTACTGCCGTGCCCACGGACTACTGACATCAATATAATACTCCCCTGACACCCGATTCGCACCTGCACAGCTGCTGGTACCAGGCCAGACTGTCGCGTGGCTTGATACCAATCGGGTGGGATGGGGTTCGAACCCGCTCACCTGACGGACCAAAACACCAAACCACAGTATACGGTTACCTGTACCTATAACGGCCTGTAGCCTGTCCTAAAGAATATTTAGTGAAATCTTCGAACACTGTTTGCTCCATGACTCGGGCACAGAACCGGGCCATGTTTGGTACCATTTTGAAGGTCTCCCAAGCACCTACACGTTGGTGTGTAAAACTTGCCTTAATAGTCTACCGTTCGGGTTTAAACCCCGAACGCGCGCTCAGTACTAGCTCCGTACTGCCGTGCCCACGGACTACTGACATCAATATAATACACCCCTGACACCCGATTCGCACCTGCACAGCTGCTGGTACCAGGCCAGACTGACGCGTGGCTGGATACCAATCGGGTGGGCCGGGGTTCGAACCCGCTCACCTGGCGGACCAAAATACCAAACAACAGTATACGGTTCCCTGTACCTATAACGGCCTGTCGCCTGTCCTAAAGAAAATATAACGAAATCTTCCAACACTGGTTGCTCCGTGAGTCGGGCACAGAACTGGGCCATGTTTGGTACCATTTTGAAGGTCTCCGAAGCACCTACACGTTGGTGTGTAAAATTTGCCTTAAAAGTCTACCGTTCCTGTTTAAACCCCGAACGCGCGCTCAGTACTAGCTCCGTACTGCCGTGCCCACGGACTACTGACATCAATATAATACACCCCTGACACCCGATTCGCACCTGCACAGCTGCTGGTACCATTCCAGACTGACGCGTGGCTGGATACCAATCGGGTGGGCCGGGGTTCGAACCCGCTCACCTGACGGACCAAAACACCAAACCACAGTATACGGTTCCCTGTACCTATAACGACCTGTAGCCTGTCCTAAAGAATATTTAGTGACATCTTCCAACATTGGTTGCTCCATGACTCGGGTACAGAACTGGGCCATGTTTGGTACCATTTTGAAGGTCTCCCAAGCACCTACACGTTGGTGTGTAAAACTTGCCTTAATAGTCTACCGTTCGGGTTTAAACCCCGAACGCGCGCTCAGTACTAGCTCCGTACTGCCGTGCCCACGGACTACTGACATCAATATAATACACTCCTGACACCCGATTCGCACCTGCACAGCTGCTGGTACCAGGCCAGACTGACGCGTGGCTGGATACCAATCGGGTGGGCCGGGGTTCGAACCCGCTCACCTGACGGACCAAAACACCAAACCACAGTATACGGTTCCCTGTACATATAACGGCCTGTCGCCTGTCCTTTAGAATATATAGTGAAATCTTCCAACACTGGTTGCTCCGTGAGTCGACAACAGAACCTGACCATGTTTGGTACCATTTTGAAGGTCTCCCAAGCACCTACACGTTGGTGTGTAAAACTTACCTTAATAGTCTACCGTTCGGGTTTAAACCCCAAACGCGCGCTCAGTACTAGCTCCGTACTGCCGTGCCCACGGACTACTGACATCAATATAATACACCCCTGACACCCGATTCGCACCTGCACAGCTGCTGGTACCAGGCCAGACTGACGCGTGGCTGGATACCAATTGGTAGGGCCGGGGTTCGAACCCGCCCACCTGACGGACCAAAACACCAAACCACAGTATACGGTTCCCTGTAACTATAACGGCCTGTAGCTTTTCCTTTAGAATATATAGTGAAATCTTCCAACACTGGTTGCTCCGTGAGTCGACAACAGAACCTGACCATGTTCGGTACCATTTTGAAGGTCTCCAAAGCAAATATTATCGTCCATGTTCGTCTGAATACAAATTTATCATCCTCATAAAAGTGTTAAATATTGCCACCTGCATTATTTAAAAAAACGGTGCACTTTGCGCTTAACGTTTTAGTTAAATTTTATAAAAAACATAAACAATTCATGTATATGAAGAAAGCGCATACATGCATATTAAAACGACAGGTAAAGTTTGAAATAATTTAAATCTTGGACTCGTAAAGGATATGAAACAGACTAGACAGCTGTTATCAGAGCTTACAATATTGAATAAAGATTATTTATCTTGAAAAGCTTAATAATGGTGCCAGTGTTCAAGTGAAACGTTTTATAGTTCTGTGAAGTGCAGTCAGCCGTATCAAGGTGAGCTAAAAGTACTCGAACGGTCTGGACAAAAACAGCTGTAAAAAGTAGCAGCGTATGTTCATAAGATTTACATCTAAAGGCATATATTTAACAAGTCCTTCTTGAACGAGCTTTCCTATTGTTCAACGTCAACACGAGGACATAATACATCTCTGTTTTGCAATTTCACGAATGGCCTGATGTTTTTGTACAGGTATGCCTTCAATCATTGCTTAAGTATGTATGACTTGTGGAAAATGCACATCAATGTCTTTGGCCGTGAGTTTCAATATTTGACATGGCTCTTCCACGCCGTCCAAAGACTGCTTCACAAAGACAAACCCGGGCTGTACGCTGCTGAGTCGGAATTACTTGTATTTCCGAATGTTCTTTATCGGACGAAAGTAGCGACTGAGAAACGATTTCCAGTCATACCATTCGAATGTATGTTCCCTTTACGCTGTTTTACATCTGACTCCTACATTAGACCGTGCCGAATGGTTAACAACGCTCTCTAATTCATCCATCGTATCACAGTCGGATCTAAAATTTAAAAAGAGAGATAAGATCAGCTTTATTTTCAGTCGGCAAGAGTACAACAAATAACATATGCCCTGATTGGGGTTTTTAACCGATTACTACAATAACAACATATAAAAGGACAAGGTAACATATACATGCATATACTATCACACAAGTTGAAATTATAAAAGACAGTGAAAATCTCTAAATATCTATGTCACTTACACATATTGGTAATTTAAAGTCAAACATTTATGAGACAACGTTAAAGAGATAAATACGATGACAACGTTAAGATGTAAATTTTGGCTTGAGCAACATTTGCAGTTATATCCGTCCCAAAAAGACATTTGAGTTTTGAAATTTCAGAAGTTTGTTATCTGTCTTTTTGTTTCAGGTAATGAATTCGAAAGCATAGGTACTGCAAATTCAAAAGAATTTTTACCGTAAGCCATGGTCCGTGATACAATATATATTCAACAGTGCTTATCGATATCCAGATTAAATTAAGTCATACAAATTTATGGAACGCCTTTACTGTCTTATCATGTTGTATTGTATTTTACGCAGTACATTTGCATGTATATGAGGTACATATTTAATTTGACATGGTACATTTTTCATGATATGCAGTGCCTTTTTCGTTATATATGGTGGTTATTTATTCATATGCAGTGCAAAAATGTGTATATACAGTAGAATAACCATTATATGGTGTGCAAACAACGTCATGTGCAATACATACAACATTATGTGCAGTACAAATCACATTATATGCAGTACAAATGACATTATATGCAGTCAATGTTTCGATACGTGTGGTGGTATTTTGATTATACGCAGTAGTTTTCCCTTTATACGTTGTATGTTGTTCAATAGGTGTGATAGATGTTTAAATATATGAAGTACTTGCGATTGATTCTATACGTGGTGAATTATTATTTATTTGTTCATAAAAAACATTGTACGCAATGCATTTGGCAATATACATGGCGGAAACGACATTTTCTTTTTTATTATGTTCGGTCCATTCTACTATATACACGGTGCATACAGCATTATATGCGGTACATTTTTCATTACGATGATCATACTTTCCGGCATTCTCCGGAATTACTTAGCCGGAAAATACCGAGTAAGCAGATAGATATAAATAGCGGTCACGTCATCAAGCATAGACGCGCTACCGAAATCCGTTTCTTGCATATCGGATAGGCATTTCCGGTGATTTTGCCCATTCCGGAAAAACCGGTCTGGCACCCCTCCTATGCCAGACGACTCTCGTGAATATCTTATGACGTAACGTTATAAACATTGTGACGTCATTTCCCAAACACAACGGCGGAAAATCGTTTGATTTTCATGATAATTCATCATTTTGATAAGTTTGCATTTAGAAATCTACCTTAAAGTGCAAGACGGTATGCAAGAAAAAGTTTCTATCATGAGACACTTGGCTCAGATGGAAATATCCGTCACCTCGGGTAACTGTTTTACGGGAACTCGGCAGAGCCTCGTTCCCGCCAAAACAGTCACCCTCGGTGACGGATATTTCGATCTGAACCTCGTGCTCACGACAGAAACTATTAATCTCAATAACTACTGAATGTATTAAATTTTAAACAAGGCTTCCAAACCATCACCCTATTTAAATAACTTAACTCTTTCTCACCTATGAGATAAATATTTCCGCTCATTTACCGGTGGTAGAAAACCTTACTCTTGACCGCTTACTCTCATTTAACGTAAATTATAAACGGCCAGCACATCACATAAAAATCGAAAAATGACTGTAAAATTTTTATTTTTGAAATAAACATAGCGTTGTTGGTATTCATTTTCTTAGTTAGATCATTTTCTATCCATCTATAGCAGTTTTGAAGTAAAATTCGAGAAAAAGTTGATTTCATTTTTTCATCCCCATCCTGTTTTACACTTGCATTATATGATATGCCGACTTTTTACTATACGGTCAAGGCAAGCACTATTAACGGTGGAATTTTCAATTCAAAAATCAATCTAAACATTTACATTGAAATTTGAATAGGTAAAATTGAAGTTTACAGTTTTAAAGAATTGATTTGAAACAGCTATTTGATTACACTGTTGTTTCTTGTATAATATTGATTCGTAGTGTTTGTTTCTTTTTTATTCAATGCAGATTTTAACAAGGAATTATGTTTGAATTGTTTTGTGCAGCGGATAGAGAGTGCTTCGGCTCAAGTAGGTATTACTGTACAATACACGGAATAAAATAGAATAATGTAACGAGAAAGAATCACTCTCGTCCCTGCGATAAAAATGCGATTAAAACGGTGAGAAAATAAATCTACCATGTCCATTGAGTTGTGGATTAGGAAATCCCATCCTCGTGTTGAGATACGTCCTAATAAACTCGGCAGAACCTCGTTGTTTGGACGTATCTCAGCCCTCTGATGGGATTTCATTATCCACAACTCATGAACATGCTAGATTCACTTTATCTTGCAGATAATGCAAAGTATGGCCATTTTTTTCGACTAAGAAATTCTGGTTAAAGTTTTGTATAAACTACATTAAAGTCCATATCTCAAATATGCAGTACTTTAGAAATATCAATGTGTTATGTGACCATGCAGACAAACAATCTTTAAGGTACATGCAAGCGCTATTCGATGTTGAATGTACAGTGTCATGGCAAATGGCAAAGCTCACTCGCTAATTTCCGCCTAGAGTATTTTTAGAGACTGTCTTTAAGTATCATCATTATAATGGGAAAAGCACCGCATATAATGCCGTATGTACAGCTTATATAGTTGTTTGGACCAAACATAATTAAAAGGAATTTACTGCATACAAAGTTGTTGACACCATGTATATTGACATATGCACCGCACATATTGGTTTATTATCTTAGTATAAGTAATATTTCACCACTTATACACTGAAATGAAATCACTTCATACATTTAAACATCTACCACATATATTAATCAACATACAACGTATAAAGGTACAACTACTGCAAATAATAAAAATACCACCTCATGTATAGAAAAACTGACTGCATATAATGTTGTTTGTACTGCATATAACGTTGTTTGTACAACATATAATGATTATTCTACTGTATACACACACTTTTGCACTGCATATTATTAAATATACACCACATATAAAAGAAAAAGCACTGCATATCACAAAAAAGTGACCCCATCTAAATATGCATGTACCATGTCAAATGAAATTTGTACCTCGTATACATAAAAATGCAGTGCGTATAATACAATACAACATAGTAAGACAGTAAAGGCGTTCCATACAAATTTGTTTTGTTTTTTGCAATAGAATACTACAGTTCGATTTCTAGGTCATACGTGTTTTTGTACTTTTAAAATAGACTGCTCCAGTGCCGAGGTAAGTCGGGTCAATCAATTTTAATGTATACCAGTATTTTTGGTATGACTGAATCGTGCAACACTGGCCGCGTGGTTAAAACCGAGATAATTAAGCGTATAACATTGTATGATTTACTGATTCGAGCCCTAGTACAGCCATGTTATTTCTTTTTATATATTTTTTTATCTTATTGAGTCCAATAGAAGGACATAATTCTGTGTTAGCTTACATGTACTCAGAGGAGATGAAATGTATGTGATGTATTATTAATTTTACACAATACACACAACCGCTAAGGAAACAATACAAATACAGCTGTTGACAAAGGTGTTAGGGAAAAATATAGAAAACGCACATAACTTTTATCAATTATAAACGTAGGTCGACAGGGCATGACTTGGGGCTGGTCCGTTGGTCTGGGTTGGGCGTTGGAGTGGTGTCCCCTCTGGTTGGCAAAATCTAGAACTTTGTCAATGGTTAACTTTTAAGCACTTTACGCCTGATTTACAGCACCTAATCTGGGCTATTACAATCACAATTATTATGGACTTTGGTAATTTTCTCGTTCTTAAGATTGACTGCAGAAAAGAAGTAGCCAGAAAGAGAATTTGAACGAAAAGAGGAAAATATTCATCACCTTTTTCTTGCTGAAGTCAATTCCTTAACAATTTGGTCATATTTTATCAGCAAAAGAAACGTCAGTGTAAATTGTTCTGTAGTATGGTTCCGATGGCAAAATACAACCATGGCACTGAAATTATCATTTCCTCTTTTTATAGGAAAAGTGAGCGATACATCATATCTAACTTAACTTTTAAAACGGAAGATTTTCAGATCAAAGAATGGCAGCGGTGGTGTAGATGTTAAGGTGTCGACCGCTCATCCCGGAGGTTGCAGGTTCGAGCCCTACTGGGGTCACGACCGTACTTCCTCATAAGTCACCAGTACTGGTTTTTCCAGGAAGCGGACTCGAGAGTGACTCGATAAGCTACAAGCTTTCTTCACAATCGAGCTAAAATAAATTAGTATAAACTAAAGAATGGCACGCAAATACTGGAATTTCTAGCTTGAATTCATTCTTTTGCTTTAACGAAGAACCACCAACCAGAAAATGTAACTGAAATGATGTATATTTTGCCGTGTTTTGTATCGACGTCATGTGTTGTCGCTAAAGAGACTATAAACACGAATACGATAAAATGTTATAAGATATCTTAAGAAAGATATAATACATATTTTGTAAGAGTTGTACAAGTAAACGATTGTTTCAAAAAAAACATTATTAACTAAAAAAAAATAGAAAAAAAAAATTCTCAGTCCAGAGATCGAACCGCGATATACATGCGTAAGCAGCTAGCACCTATACCACTGTACCAGTGCGTCTTTGCTTGTGAAGTAGTGACACATCTATTGATATACTAATTATATTGATTTTTATATACAACAATGCTTCTCTCCCTAAAACATTAAATCAATGGAATGACCCATGTTTATAAACACATTGTTTACGAAATCGAACAGTAGGATAACAGAGAACACATCTTATGGGGGCGTCATAGTGTTGAGATAGGGTCTTCTGCTCGCCGGTAGAATGTTACGATAACCGATGATAATTTAATAATAGACAATAAAATACTCGTGCGTTTCCAGTCTTTCTTGAATGGGTTGATAATTTAAGAACGTAAATAATTCATATCTATCAACATAGTATGTTGCTACCTCCAAATTTATGTTAATTATAAGTGTAGAGTATTTATACTTTCTCGGCCGGTGAGTAACGGTCTATAATTCGAGTAGGATATTTATAAGAAAAGCAAGGGTAAAGTTTGTTTTCCTGAAACACATGTCGCGACTATGGGGGACAAATTTGACAAGTAGCCGGTTAGATCAGACGAGAGATGCAGGGGGGAAAAATACATGGGTTCGAATCCCGGTCAAGGTTCTTTTTTTCTCATCATGTGACATTTGGCGCCTTCCAACATAATAAAGTTAAATTTTACTATCAAAATCTAGCAAACAATCGCTTTCATATATCAAAAATTGCGCCGGCTACCTTTTTAATGGTAGTTCTTGTTTTTTTTCTAAACTGTAATTGCTAATCATAATTGCTAATGAGTTATAAAGTAAGTTGTTTTTTTTTTATTTCAAAATTGACATTACTTTGACGTGTAATTATGGGATAAATCAGTGTTAAATCATTCAAGTTTTCATGTACGTTAATTCAAATACCTGCGATATAATTTCTTGAAATCGGCGAAACCTGCATCCACTTGGCGGCGTGTAAGTCCGGGCACTTGAAACTTGAGCGTTATCTCTCTGTGTAGTCCAGTCATAACTCGCCAACCCAAATATCTAAGCGTAAACTGATTTTTGTTTTTACCTGCAATGTGTTTGCTGTAATAGTCATATAAGTTTTTGAAAACCGAGAAAACATCAGTGCACTCGTACATTAAATGCACGGATTGATTTTTCACTTTTTCTATTCAATACGATACAATTTACGTATATATCGTATAAAAAAGTACACGCACTTGTTCAGATTGATTGATAGATTATAGTTATTTAACACCTTATCTACGGTCCGAAAATTTAACTATTTATTTATGATTCAGCACATATAGTTACAAGTAGCAAATATACGAAACAGTTGCAACTATTCTACACTCGACATCTATTTACTTTAAGAATGATTTATTTGATAACAACATATTTACCGGAACAGTTATCGCAATGAAGAGTGCAACACATCTCGCCATACCCATATGTCATAAGTGCATGGTGAAGCATAGACAGCGCACTGATTGGTCCATGCGATTCTGTGCCATCTGCATCAATTGTCTCACTTTCGTCCGACAGATAATTGTAATGTTTGTAGCAACCTTCCATGCACACACCAAACACTTGAACTTGTCTTGGAAGAACAAAATAAATTGGCCCGGACTGACGAGCACGTTGCGGTAATGCTACTTGTTGCGCAAAATCATATGTATAATGCATGCACGTTAAGATGGAAGAACAGGGGGCAATTACTCCTTCCGGTCTTGCGCCGTACTCTGCTGAATATCGTTAATGTATGATGTATGTTCATTACGGGCAGACGTGATATGCTGTATGAAAGCATGAGTTGTGACAAGCTTTTCTTCTTCTGTGCTTGAATTTGAAATATTGTCCTTCAGCATTTGGCAGGTATGACAGACATCCGTTGGAATTCGAATATGGCAGCAGCAACTTTTCCAAATTTCCTGAAAAGACGTGAGTTTTATAGCCCGCCTGTCGCTGTTTTCGCATGACTTTACATACATGTCATGAATGACATTTTTAGAAGACGATGCGGGTAGAAAGATTGGCAGGTCTGCATCTTTCCTGTTTGCAGAAGCCGATTGAGGTAGCGCGTACTGGTCAGCGTAATTTAAAATGAACTGAACAACTTGTTTAACCGTTTCAACGTCTACTGCATGTTTTGGTTTTTTGCCTTTATTCCCATGCTCTGGAGGCATGAGCCCATTCTTATTCATGTGCTTAAGTAAGTTGTTCAGCGAATGTTCACCTATGTCATGCGTATACATGAATACGGATTCACAAATTTCTCTGTCATCAAAACTATAACTGTAACGTTTGCGTTTCCCCTGGAGTACGGTTTCCGCAGAACCAGTCATACCTTTACAGTAAAGTTAACCCATTATATACGTGTCCTTTTCTTCCCTAGACAGTTCACGCAATCTGCAATATATGACTATAAAATATCGTCTGCACCTAATTTGAAATAACAGTCATTTAAACAAACGCAATTCGCTTTTGACTTGACACCCTTGTATATATCACAGCTGGATTCTAAGTTCGCGCAACCGTGTCTGAATTGTGCTGCTCTTTCAGTGGCACTGCTCAGTGGTTCTGAGTTTAGCTGAACTTCGTTATCAGTGGTATCATAATGTAGTTCCTTGTTTTCTGCAGCACTAGAATTTACTGCATAATGTTCATCATTGCAAGTCTCTAATTCCTAAAAAGGTAAATACAAAGGAAATCTCATTTTAGAAGAAACTAGAATTGTGTCCAAAGGACACGGATGCCCCCACTGTGCAGATGTGCTCATAAACAAGAGCAAGCATATCTGTATGTAAGATTTTTATGTGGAACTTTTTCATTCCACTGTTTCATTTCTGTACATATACCTAAAATGATCTACAGGTAACCTTATGTACATGTTAAATTAAATTACAAATGTAAAATTTATATGTTCAATTATTTATATGGTATATAGTGAAAAAATCAACAAAGGGCCATAATTCTGTTAAATTTGGTCGCAACAAATTTATATGGTATATAGTGAAAAAATCAACAAAGGGCCATAATTCTGTTAAATTTGGTTGCAACAAAAATTTCTTCCTTTACTACCATCTACACATTAAAGCTGTTCATCCCTGGAAGTTTAAGCAAAATCTGCCATCCGGTTTAAGAGGAGTTGCGTTCACAATATTTCTATATGGTATATAGTGAAAAACTTAACAAAGGGCCATAATTCTGTTAAATTTGGTCGCAACAAAAATTCCTTCCTTTACTACCATCTACACATTAAGGTTGTTCATCCCTGGAAGTTTAAGCAAAATCTGCCAACCAGTTTAAGAGGAGTTGCGTTCACAAAATTTCTATATGGTATATAGTGAAAAAATCAACAAAGGGCCATAATTCTGTTAAATTTGGCCGCAGCAAAAATTCCTTCCTTTACTGCCATCTACACATTAAGGTTGTTCATCCCTGGAAGTTTAAGCAAAATCTGCCATCCGGTTTAAGAGGAGTTGCGTTCACAAAATTTCTACATAGTATATAGTGAAAAAAACAAACAAAGGGCCATAATTCTGTTAAATTTGGTCGCAGCAAAAATTCCTTTCTTTACTACCATCTACACATTAAGGTTGTTCATCCCTGGAAGTTTAAGCAAAATCTGCCATCCGGTTTAAGAGGAGTTGCGTTCACAAGATTTCTATATGGTATATAGTGAAAAAATCAACAAAGGGCCATAATTCTGTTAAATTTGGTCGCCGCGAAAATTCCTTCCTTTACTACCATCTACACATTAAGGTTGTTCATCCCTGGAAGTTTAAGCAAAATCTGCCATCCGGTTTAAGAGGAGTTGCGTTCACAAGATTTCGGGACGTACGGACGGACGGACGGACTGACGGACTGACGGACTGACGGACGGACGGACAAGTGCAACGCTATATGCACCCCACTTTGTGGGGGGGGCATAAAAAGGCGCACAATTTCTGTTTGAAACACTTTAGACGTTATCAACCATGGCTGAGCGGGTCCGTGGCGTAATAACTGATCCTCAGCCACAAACGATCCGAGAGCTATGTTGTGGTGCCTTCTCTCCGGCTTCACACCGCCGTGTACTTGATGTACTATTAGACAAATGACAGCATGATAAAAACAAATTTTAAAGTGTACCATTGAAATGAGAAAATCATGTTTTAGTAGACTGTAGAATGAGGTACACCGAGTGACAAATTAAATAAAGAGATACAGTGTCCAATTCAGACATGAAGATTTCTTTAACATAATAATATTTGTTGTTTGTGATGTTTCTTTAATTTGACCGTCATCAGAATCATATAAGCGGTAGGTTTTTTCTATATAAGTCAACACTCGGTGATCACTGTTTATCTGTTATACAACAACAACAACAACATAAACTTTATTGATAGACACAGATTACAAAATAATAGTATTTTGCAATAACATGTGCACAAATAAATGTAAGAAAAACATATATTGTGGGTAAGAGCATGTTTTTAACAATTATACTATACATGTATATTGGTGGGTATTGTTTAACACTATGGTTACACTTGTAAACATATTCAATGAAACAATGAAAACATTGTTAGCGAGGTCAGTTGATAATGCTATTTCTGTAAGGTTAGGAGAATTTAACTTCTACAATGAAAAACGTGAAAAGCGTGCGAATTATTACTATGGAATGTCATTCATAAAGTTTTGTGTAACAGTGCAGATTAACATACAACAGTGGAATTACTGCATTTTAAATGTTGTATTTCTTCATTATATTTAAGATCAGTTTGAGTAATTCAACAGATCATAACTAATTATATCTATTTCAATCAAAATCGCTCTGTACATTACAAAACGAACAGGGACAAAAGTCACGTGTTGTGAAAGTGTGTGGATTAAGATTAAAAAGAAGTACATAGAAAAAGGCTGGATTGCGCAAAAATGTGAGTAGACTGCTAGTATAATTGGCTATCTTCTAAAATATTCAATTAATATTTTGACAAAGACACTTAGATTCTGAAGGGTGTGTGATTTTGTAGTTGATAACAAATCTTTAAATTTGATGCTATTTGGCCTTGTATAAAATCTTTTATATCCTATAAATATACTATTTATAATTATATAGGGCCTACTATCTATATAGTATAATCACCTTTGTCATAAACTGGTCCTGAGCACGCGATCAGCGATGAAAAATATATTTCATGAAGTTTCGGGTTTTCCTCCGCTAGGCGAAATAAAACCTCTTTAGCTCTACACTTAACCGATTTAGAAACGCAAATATTTCCCCTGTTGAACATTTTTTTAAAGTCATTTTTTTGCGATGAATTATTGAAACTTTTACAAGAATTCAATTTTATATTGTTTTTGTTGTGTATGAAATTTGAATAAATTTGAAACACGATAACATTGTTAAAATAAATATTTTGCCACTTTTGCGTTTCTAAACCGGTTGAGTGTATTTCGGAGTTATTAATTTTACACACATCATAAAGTCTTGCATGATTAAAAACGCTGGAAAAAACATAAATATGAACACGAATGTTGTCCCTCACTCTTTTAAGCAATGCGTCAATGAAATATCCAAAAATGGTCTTTCGAGCATGAAATTGGCATTAGGGGCCTATAGGGCCCACGGGTGTACGTAAGCATATAATAAAGCAGTTATGGACGTTGGAGAATAGATACATATTGACCTCGGTTATTGCCTCTTTTGCCCTCACATCTGTCATTTTCCTGCAATGAAATACATACATCAATACACATTAAATTTTTCATATTCCACATTATGAAAATATTCCGCCGTCTCGCTGGAGTCGTTACGTCATTTATGACGTTATTTATAACGTGAAACTTTTCTATTGTGAGCTTTTACGTCACTGAATGTTAGCAGTAGCATAGGAAAAGCAACATAATTGCCTTGCGCCTCCGCGCAGTCTAATCAGGATCTGTAGTGTTCGTTTGAGGACTCTATAGGCCTAGATGTTGCAAATCATTACTAGGCTGATCTGGATCTACCATTATTCATGATAATGTGAATCGGGAGTTATTTTGAATTACCTGAAAAGTATGATATATGATATGGATGGTCTGATACCAAAAAAGAGAACTAACTAAATCCACAATTAAAAAACATTTATCTGTCAATGTTTATTTTTTAGACAAAGCTCTATCATTTGGTCTGGTGACTCTGGCCTGTAGCTCGCCTAGTAATGGCTATAGTGAATAAGTAAAGTAATCCGCATCAACTATAACCTTTTTATAGGCAATTAACAGTAACTGTTAATGTATACGCAAACGCTACTGTGCCATCGTGAACCATCATCCAATATGGCAGCAATTAGAAAACAATTTACAAGAGATAGTTCACTATGCTTTGTGTCCTTGTCAATTAAATGAACTTTCCACAAAATATCGCCTTTAAAGAATTGAACAAGCGATATTTAATGAAATAGTATCCAAATCATTGTACCAAGCCTAGACTGTGCCATTTCATTCAGTCTCATATTTCCCATACAGTGTGGTGGACATTTTCAATCGAGAGAGAGAGAGAGAGAGAGAGAGAGAGAGAGGGAGAGACGGAGAGAGAGATAGGGAGAGGCAGGGAGGGAGGAAGGAAGAAAGAGAGAGAGGGAGAGAGAGGTCCCACTTGTTGTATGTCTTTGTTGTTAAAGATTTCTTTTCATAAGTCAGATCAAGATAAATTTTGAAAACAATTTATCGGTTTATTGACTTTTCCCCATATCAATTCATTTCAAAAAATCAACCATGTAATCAAAGCATATCCAGGATGAAGGCATTAATCTGTAGCATCTACTTGTAATTTGACTTTTTGTAAAATGTATGTAATATTTGTCAAACTTCTAAATCGCTTTAACTAAAATAAGAATTATTAAAGTTAGAATTATTTATTGCAAATGTCACTCAGTTATTTATTTAATTGAATATTAAATTGTATGGACTGCCTGCCACTTATTTCATTTCAAGCATGTTTAGATACGTGACCTAAACATGATAAATGGCCGATTTGTGTTTGCTTTTACATTGCATGCACGCTAACCATGTCGGTGTTATAATGGGCTTACTATGTCGTATTGTGAAGTGGTATTTCAATATACGTGTCTGCATTGAAAAAGATGTTCTGTTTGATAACCTTCTTGTTAAATTTATTTTGTCGTCTAAATAATTAAACCCAAAGAAAAGAACAGAAAGAACAGACCTTTTATCATTCCAATCGCTTTTTGTGTTGCATGATCATAACTATGCAGGACTCTTTTTTTAAACCCGATGACCGAAATTTTAAATCTGTTGACAATTGATTTATAACTTCCTGCTTGACATGAACGTTTAAAGGGAGAGTATTCAATATATTTCCTTATTTAACTCGCTTTAGTTATACCCACTTGAATATTCAAGGTGAATGTCTGTTTCATGTGTCTCAGCGTATATGACATGATAATGATTTTGTTTTCTGCCGGAAGTGTTCGGTCTCCCTCGTGGTGTCCCGCCTGCAACGATAGCTTTGCGTCAATGGAGTGGCTGATCGTATCGTAGGGCTTTATCGTTGGTACCGGTCTCCCATATGACCAACACCCCCAGAAGAGGTTAGTTATTTTAGGTTTCGGAGGATAGTGCAAGATACAGAAAG
Organism: Saxidomus purpurata; assembly: GCA_022818135.1. NCBI lineage: Eukaryota > Metazoa > Mollusca > Bivalvia > Venerida > Veneridae > Saxidomus > Saxidomus purpurata. The sequence goes on from JAFMSR010000611.1 coordinate 19,220, forward strand.
CGTCCCGATTCCAGAGACACCCCTGGTTCTTATACATGCCAGGTGTAATAGCACCCATATATGGGACCTCGGTTTTAGTCTCATCCGAAAGACTGTTAGTAATTTCAGTTGGTCAGCCCCGGGAATCGAACCCGCTACCCCGAGATTACAAGTCTCGTGCTCTACCGATTGAGCTATCCAGGCTGACTGGAGTGGCTTAGTTCTACCTTGTATTATATGTATTACATAGAGAGAAGCAAGCGGTTTTAAATTTGTTCCATGTTTAAGAAAATCAGACAGCTCCGGATTTATTTTTTTGGGGGGTATCGTGTCCCTGCCTTTCAGATTTTTTCTTCTGTTTCTAATATTGTATTTTGGTTGGGATTTTTACTGAATGAATACGATAATGCATGTCTACTCTTGGAATGCGTGCTATGCTTTTTTTTAAAAATCTGAATTAATCATTTCCACTCACAAACGCCGGATTGCTCATACTGAAAGTGGGTATAAGATCTACATAAGTGCAAGAGAAAGCTCCAAAGTTATATCCCTCATAATACATTCTTAGTTGTCACTGATGTATGTTTTCACATACAATTTTTATAACATAGGTGTATACGAGATTAAAATAGAGATGTTTGGAAAACACATATGCTCCCTTCCATGAGTACGATGTACACGTAACTGTAACGCAAAATTCCAGGTGAAATCAATCTCGAAGAGACAACATATGTGGACATAATATTTAATTTACTTCGACGAGGTCCATAAAAAGTAAGATTGCACCAAACATTAAATCACCAATTTGTCACTATACAACAGTTCTGAAACCATATTCACGACTTCGCACATCCGGGCACTGATACAATTATTTACATTCGGGAATGGTGATTCATCGGCTTTCATCGTTGGTATTTATGCATTTTCAATTGTCATGTAAATGTAAACAATGACAGAGGACGACTGCGTTCCACTAGCTAACAATAATATAATTCAATTTATAATAATTCTATGTTGTTATAACTTTTTTGTTTCGTTTGAAATAAATTAAAACATATAGGTAAACAATGCTGTAATTCCAAACAAATTTATCATGCTCTACCATCTTTATTTTAGGAATTTCCTGTACATCACCTTATTGTATTATTTAAGGTTTTGGGGTCTAATGGGCAAAATTTGAAGACATTTCATCGTTCAATTAAAATTTTATTTTGTTTTTTTTTCGTTGCGCTTTCCCAACTTAAGAAATACTGGCCATATTTAAATGTACATGTACCCTCAAAATTAAAATAGGTATGTTTGCAAGTATTTATTTACATTTATTTTTGTTCTAGTTGTACATTGTAAGCAATGTAGAATTAAAAAAATGTACATGTGTATGATAATTCTGCAAGCTTAACATGTGTAACAAAAATATGCAAAAATGCCAACATCTAGGGTATACAAATTACCTAATTCTAACCCGAAACATATTACATATGTAATTATACAAGAGTGTAACAAAATATTCGGAGTAGGGGCAATATTACTGATCCTAGAACTTTATATGTATGTGAACTGCAATATAAGAAAAAATGAAAATGTTTTACACTCCACTTTTTGAGATATTGAACTTTTAAAAATGATCAACATACATTTTTATATTTCAATTAATTGTGCAGCTTGATAAAATTAAGGAACACTAAGATACAGTTCCATATCTTATGAAATCACACAAAGTTAATGTTTTTCAATATGAATGACCTCTTGATCTCAAATCGGACGCTCTACCACTGCGCCACAACACAAAATATGAACAACTATAAAATCCGAAGTATTCCAAATGGTCATTAGACAGGAAGTACTCATTACATCCCCTTAAGTGCAAAAACTGTAAACAGAAAACAGTTTAAGTTACAGTAACTGTTGTTTATTTCATATACGCTGTATTTTTGTTTTATTAATGAAAAAAAACGTTTTGTACTGGCACAGCGTTTCATAAATCAAGGTATTTCATTTTATACCTTTAAGTATTTTGTCAAAGCTATTGCATTTATTGAACCACTAAACACGGCCGGACAGAAGTAAAATCCCGTATTGTCTGTACATACCATTATTGGCGAGAGCCCGTCCTATTCGCCCATAGAAAGGTTAATGCATACACGTCGCGTTTGATTTCACTTGAGAGAATCCGGCATCCTGGATCACGTTACTATATTAACAAGAAAAACAGCGGGCCAACAAACAAAAATTCCATGTAAATATTTTGAAAATTGGTGATAATTGATATTGAGGCATGGCCCCAAAAGAACTCGAGGGAACCAATTCTGGTTGAACAAGCAAAACCTGACACGACACCACATCTATTGACTGACCTGTAGTATCGAAACTTTACTGTTATCAAATAATATTTATACAGTATGTCCAGGAATGCTCTATAGACCGTTCCTGGTATGTCTCAATTTTTCATTACCATTATCCTTATTAATTTGACATGAATGAAGATTTTTATGATTATTTGCCGTAAAATATTCTTAAAAAATTAAAAATGATTATAAAAACGGCAGAAATAAGTTTTAAAAAAAAATTGGGTGTTGATGGGATTCGAACTCGTGGTTTCTAAAAGTACACGTACACAAAAGTGTTCGAGCTATCGGCTTTATCCATTACACCACGGAGGCATACTTATTACGAAAGGGAAAAAATAGCTAAGACAATATCATACATGTATATGTCTAAAAAGGGCATAAAAGAATATTCAGTCGACTCGTTTCGTTTTTATAATGTCAAAGGTTGTGTTAGTGGAAAAAGCAATCATATATCCATTTTTCTAGGTGTAGATTGCGACTGAAACGTGAAAAGTGCTTTTTTCTTTTTTTACCAGCGTATATTAGATTGCGCCCTCTATGAAACGAACGCCAGCTCAATTACAGACGACAACTCTTGCTTTTCCAAAAAAATTGACTGTGTCTACAGTTTTCATCTCAGAAGTACCTCAATTTTATAATGAAGAGAGACGCATATGTTCGATCTAGTGCTCAAGTCTCCATGCATCTTTTACTCACCACGTATTAAATATAGCGGGCCGCTGCGGCCCGCAATAATGTGTCAGTTTTGAAAGAGCATAGCACGTTTACAAAATAACTATGTTTTTCAATTCTATGATGTGAAATATGCTCAATTTAGGATTGTTTTATATGTACAGGGCTGAACAAAGATACAGCAACAACTTGTCGAGGATTCATGGTAGAATTTAAAATCTTTTCGGGATTTGGAAAAGATTTCCTTGTCTTAGGTACATGTACATGTAACATTGAATAATAATGTTTTTGTGTCCCAGAAATTAAATGTAGAAACATTTAAATTCGTATAATATAAAGAAACACTGGAAAAACGTCTGAATATTTCATTTCTAATCAATTAATTTGATATGCATTTTATAAACACCTTCGAGCTTTTACAGAGCATAGTTTATTTTACTATAAATTTTATATAAATAGAGGCATTGGCTTAAATGTCCTACATGTCACGTTTTCAGAAATCAACCGTTGCGATTTAGACTACAGACATCATTGATTGTTGTTGTTGCCTGTGCTGTCCTTCATAATATTGCCAGAAACCGAATTGAGCCAGTGCCAGATGGCGACAATATACAACAGGGAGATGTGAATGTACATGTACAACCTGTCAACAGAAATGAAGGGAGCCAAGCACTTCGCCGTGTAATGGTTGAACGTTTCCAAATGTAAACGGTAATTACAATAATATCTTCCTGTTTCCAAATGTAAACGGTAACCACACTAATATCTTTCTGTTTCCAAATATAAATAGTAATCACACTAATATCTTCCTGTTTCCAAATGTAAACGGTAATCACACTAATATCTGCCTGTTTCCACGGTAATCACACTAATATCTTCCTGTTTCCAAATATAAACGGTAATCACACTAATATCTTCCTGTTTCCACGGTAATCACACTAATATCTTCCTGTTTCCACGGTAATCACACTAATATCTTCCTGTTTCCACGGTAATCACACTAATATCTTCCTGTTTCCAAATGTAAACGGTAATCACACTTATATCTTCCTGTTTTCAAATATCAACGGTAATCACATTAATATCTTCCTGTTTCCAAATGTAAACGGTAATCACACTAATATCTTCCTGTTTCAACGGTAATCACACTAATATCTTCCTGTTTCCACGGTAATCACACTAATATCTTCCTGTGTCCAAATGTAAACGGTAATCACTAATATCTTCCTGTTTCCAAATATAAACGGTAATCACACTAATATCTTCCTGTTTCCAAATGTAAACGGTAATCACACTAATATCTTCCTGTTTCCAAATATAAACGGTAATCACACTAATATCTTCCTGTGTCCAAATATAAACGGTAATCACACTTATATCTTCCTGTTTCCAAATGTAAACGGTAATCACACTAATATCTTCCTGTGTCCAAATGTAAACGGTACTCACACTTATATCTTCCTGTTTCCACGGTTATCACACTAATATCTTCCTGTTTCCAAATGTAAACGGTAATCACACTAATATCTTCCTGTTTCCAAATGTAAACGGTAATCACACTAATATCTTCCTGTGTCCAAATGTAAACGGTAATCACACTAATATCTTCCTGTTTCCACGGTAATCACACTAATATCTTCCTGTTTCCACGGTAATCACACTAATATCTTCCTGTTTCCACGGTAATCACACTAATATCTTCCTGTTTCCACGGTAATCACACTAATATCTTCCTGTTTCCAAATGTAAACGGTAATCACACTTATATCTTCCTGTGTCCAAATGTAAACGGTAATCACACTAATATCTTCCTGTTTTCAAATATCAACGGTAATCACACTAATATCTTCCTGTTTCCAAATATAAACGGTAATCACACTAATATCTTCCTGTTTTCAAATATCAACGGTAATCACACTAATATCTTCCTGTTTCCAAATATAAACAGTAATCACACTAATATCTTCCTGTTTCCAAATATAAACAGTAATCACACTAATATCTTCCTGTTTCCAAATATAAACAGTAATCACACTTATATCTTCCTGTTTCCAAATATAAACAGTAATCACACTAATATCTTCCTGTTTTCAAATATCAACGGTAATCACACTAATATCTTCCTGTTTCCAAATATAAACAGTAATCACACTAATATTTTCCTGTGTCCAAATATCAACGGTAATCACACTAATATCTTCCTGTTTCCAAATATAAACAGTAATCACACTAATATCTTCCTGTGTCCAAATATAAACGGTAATCACACTAATATCTTCCTGTTTCCAAATATAATCGGTAATCACACTAATATTTTCCTGTTTTCAAATATCAAAGGTAATCACACTAATATCTTCCTGTTTCCAAATATCAACGGTAATCACACTCATTTCTTCCTGTGTCCAAATGTAAACGGTAATCACACTAATATCTTCATGTTTCCACGGTAATCACACTAATATCTTCCTGTTTCCAAATGTAAACGGTAATCACACTAATATCTTCCTGTTTTCAAATGTAAACGGCAATCACACTATTATATTCCCTTTTTAACCTCATATGATTTTCTTTCTATTACTCTGATCCAAGTAAAATGGCTTTTCCACGTTTTTTCGCATTTTGGTCTTGAAAAAAGCGGGTTCATTATTTTTGTTGCTGTCAATTCCTGTCTCGCTTCGTCGTTTTTACTACTTTCCTGTGGTGGAAACTCAACATTGAAACCGAGTTCTTTATTCAACTTTTGTATCTTTAATTGTATAAGACTTAATTGTTGTAGGTACAAATTTGCTTTTTGTTCTTTTTCTGCCTTAAGACATTTCCATCTTAAATAAGTGTTCTTCTCTTAAAAAAATCTTTTCTTTATGTTCAATTTTCATTAATTCTAACACAGTGTTTTAAATCCTCCAGTTGCACTGTTTGAAAAGTTTCGTGCCGATAAATTCTCTGCTGGTTGAGATGATGTGAAATTTTGTTGTAACAAAGGTGTTGCTGAATAAAAAATGTTTTCATTGTTTTCAGCGCTACATGTGGCAAAGACGGTGGCGCAACCGGAAATATTACCTCTCCCTCTCTACAACTGACACTTGAAAATGAGCTTGTTATTGTTGTTGTTGCTGTTGTTGTTGCTGTTCTTGTAGAAAACAAACCGAGTGTTTTTGTACGGGTACCTGCCGCAATTCTTGAAGCTTTTTCTTTCTGCAAAGGATAAAACATGCACAAAATCGAATAAAAGAAATGATTTTGAAAAGCAAAGTTAATAATATATCTTACAGTTTTGAGTTATAGGCCGTATCTATCCGTAAACGACAGTTTTTATCAACGAAATATTTATACAGAGAAAACGGATGTAAGGTAGTAGTGCTATGAATTTTCTTCTAGGCCATACATGTTTCAGTGGAGAGGACTATAGTTTATCAGTCCGTCTTTCCATTCCTTTATCCATGGTGCCTTTCGCCCACGAATTTATATAAAAGCATGTATACAAAGGGCAATATGTAGGTAAAACATTTTTCTATTTTTTTCTCACAACAATAAACGTGGTTGCTACGGCAACAGGAATAATAACAGTAACATCCTAGCTATATGCGTTGGCGAAAAACGATCTCATTCCAATTTCGGGGATCACAATAAAGTGAACTCCTTATATAACGACTCCGGATACAGCGAAACACCGGATATAAGGAACAAATTACTCTGTCAGAATTTTTTTTATCTTTTTTTATTTTATATGAAAATGTTATTATATGGATTTATTCTAACAAGACCCGCGATTATGTCCCTATTTACAAAGAGAAGAACAATTATGTTTTATTATGACATTAACAACGCGGGAAAAGATATGCCGTCAATATGACGTCATATTATGCCGCATCACGTTAATTAAATATTCGCAGAGAAAATAACGCTTTGCATTTATTCACTTTTTGTATTCTCTTGTCATGTTAGAATCGAAATAACATCTTTTTTAGCGTTGTTATCGTCTAATAAACAACTCTTTGTCGTTCTGATGCGCAGTGCCTTTGGCCTTCGTGGTTAATTACTGCGTATCAGACTCAAAATCATTGTTTATTAGACGATTAACACCGCTGGAACGGATGTTATTGTAGGGTTAACGCACGTTTTTTCGTGTTATAACATCTGCAGAAACCCGAGGGATGGTTGGTGCCCGAGCCCGTTAGGGCGAGGGCACCAACATATCCCGAGGGTTTCTGCAGGTGTTATAACACGAATAAACGTTCGTTAGCGCTATTCTAGCATAAATAACATAAAAAATCATAGAAATAAAAATGAAACGCTCTTACTGGTACGACGTTCAATAATGCGCGGGACAACGTCCGTGTTGTTTACGTCATATTTATGACGTCACCAGCGGTTTTTAAGCCCGGCACTGTTGACGCCGTACATGATGTAAGACTTGGAAGACAGGTCCATTGTTTACAATGGCCCTGTACTGCGCATAAATGAAAACGGGTTATAACGGCGCGTGAATCTCCCCCGTTAACACACGTTTTTTCTCCTGTTAAAACACCGGCAAAATGGGCAAAAACAGCACATTTTATGCTAGAATTCATAAACAAACTCCGGATATAAGGAACATATTTAAATGGTCCGAATGATCTCATTATATTCGTAGTTTATTGTATTGTCATTTTTTTCTATCGGTGTCATGATCAGTTCCATTATTTACAGCAGAATATAAATATCACACAGCTTTGACTGTTACAGTAAAAATGTCAACATGAGGAAAATACTGTTACCCGAGGCGAAGCCGAAGGTAACAGTATTTATCCGAATGTTGACATTTTTACTGTTACACTCAAAGCTGTGTGATATTTATTTTATTATGCCAAAAAGAAATATTGGGTACTAATCACAAGGAAAAAAAAACAAACATCGACACTGCGCGCTCTGTCGTGTAACAGTAAATTATACTGTTGCATGCCTGACAGTATATTTCTAGCGGTCACGTGCTGCCTTGACAGAACCAGTATGAATGCTTACTGTTGATCTATGGGAGTTTAACATTGATAACAAAGTGAGGCATAATAATATAATCTAAGACACAGTAACATAAGGTGCTTTAGTCCTAGAAAAAATAACCTCGTATGACCTGATCAAGGATCGAACCTTGATCCTGAAAAGTGCAATAGAAACACCACCACCAATACACCACACATCATGGACGTACAACCTGAAGAACAAGCACACACAAAGACAAACTGATGAGTTTCTTTTGTCAACCAGTTACAATGTATTAATATTGCCTTACCATACTGTCTCCGTGAAATGTTTCATCGTCGTCATATGCGTTACTCACACTTTGAAGCTGCGATGGAAAAAATTCCACAAATCCGACAGAGGAGCTTTCGGAGGATGCCCACCGCCTGTACGCATCTGAAATATACGAGTATATTTTATTGCAATCAGAAAGGTGTCATTATTTTAATGTAAATGCATACATTCTTTTGATATATGCGATAACGTGTTTTAAGAAATGGTAAATGTGTACCTGATAAGTCATGTTTATGAACTTACTATTTCAAGATATACACGATATCTTAATATCGCAAACTTACAGAGTTATCAACAACACGGATAAACCATTCACAACTGTTCTGGTTTTTTCGTTGCTTGTTTTCACAAGGGTTTTGATTAGCGTTACTAGTTGAGTTAGTGTTGTTTGTATAGTTGCCTCTGACGCCGTTGTTGCCCCATGTTTTACGGCCTCTGCGTATTGGACCTGGGGCATCCATGTTTTTTTGATTTTCAGATGATGTATTGAATTCATGGCTTTCTTCATTTTCTTCTCTGACTCTCTGTTTAGGAGATTTAAAGCTTTCTTGAGGTTTTATATACATTATTATTTACTGCACCTGAAGAAGACGTATAATAAAGTCGAAACATGTTGTGCTAAACAGCGTTGTGATTAATTTTATTTCTTTGAAACGTGTGCAGGTAACTAACATTCGGATCACCTTTGCTATCATTCTCCGCAGTCAGTCACATAATACGATTAAAGAAATGACATTAATGTTGAGATTTGTACCTGTTCTCGCCGAGTACATGTGTGTTGAGATATGTACCTGTTCTCACCGTGTACATGTGTGTTGAGATATGTACCTGTTCTAACCGTGTACATGTGTGTTGAGGTATGTGCCTGTTCTCGCCGTGTACATGTGTGTTGAGATATGTACCTGTTCTAACCGTGTACATGTGTGTTGAGATATGTACCTGTTCTCGCCGTGTACATGTAGTTCCAACTGCAGTATTTACCTTCGATTAATGTTTTTTCCAGAGGTCTTTCAATTGTTTGTCACATCTGTTTGTAACACTTAACCTGCATTTTTATTAAAATAATTTTATGTTCTAAATTCGGAGTACAGAACAAAATTTAAAACTTCAGGTAACTGAGCCACACCAGGTAACTGAATCAGTTCCAAATTATATATCCGCTAATATTGTTTCCCCTATATACTGATTTGACATTAACTTGTTCAGAGCGACACGAGTGTTTGTAGCCTTGTATTAAAAACATTGCTTCGTCTGTATAACGGTAATCAGCCGTATGTGTTAGATATTACTGCAATGTATCCCTGTTGTAAAGTAAATAAGGTATACTTTGGGAAATGTTACAAATGCCCGTAACTACAGCTACATCTGTGAACAAAACCACCTTTGAAACCAGAACATTGTCGGCGCAATTTTGAGTATATGAACGCAATTGGTAGCTAGATATTATAGAAAAAAAATAATTAAAAAAGCTCACATAAACCGGGAGTCAAACCCATGGCCTTTCGCTCACAGAGATATTAAAGCGAATGGACTCTTTTTCTCCCCAATTGTCATTCAATATGTATGGTGACATGTGCATCAGGAAAACAAACTTTATCAAATATGTTTTTCGAATTATTGACTGCTATTCACTAGCCGAGAAAGTATATCATACAGTCGGATTGCCTCTGACACGTTCATTAAATAAACTTAAGCATTAGTCGGTAAAGGACATGTTTGCTAGAAATCAGGCGCTAGGATCAACTCCGCCAACCTTACTCTTTGCTGGTCGGGAGCTCGGACTCGTGTCGTTGTGGCGCAGTCCAGCACATGTTGAAGCCTCGTTTCAGACTCTCGATTTCTGGCTTGAGACGGTCATATTAACATATGGGAGCACAGGGTAGTAATTTGAGCCAGGTTCGGGTGTCGGTAATGCTTGCATACTCTGCGGTGCGGGTACGACCGGCAGCCTGGGTCGCTGCATCCACGAGCTTTAAGTTCCTGGTTGGCAAAGAAAGTGCAGTGTGTAGATGTATACTTGCTAGCCCAGGTCATTACCCGAATAAGGGAATCCTACTGTAACTCACATAGGTAGAAACACATGGCTTTGGTTTGTGCACTGTCATGTTCTGTACATAACATATATTATAAAAAAACAAGCCATACATCCGCCGGCATTGGTATAGGACTGTCCCTGATTGATTCCTTCAAAACCATATTCTAAGAGGCAGTTTAGTTCGTTATTCTATTCAATTCAAAGATCGCAGTAAATATATACCGCCTGTGCTGTGCATGCTGTTTGAGCCAGTGAATTTCCCAAACTTCGGAACTTATTGTTATATCACAATAAAGCTGGCTAGATCAGAGTGTACAGATATGCTATAGACGCTACGCCGCAGTATGACACTGGTAACTAGGGGCATTCGGTTACCCTCAGATAAGAACGCGTTCTTACACATCAAGTCGATCAGAGCAGGGATCAGACGCGTGTGGACACAAGCATCCCCCTGGTGAGGAAGGTACAAGGACCAAACGCGATCCGGTACATTATAGGCGCACAAATTACTAGAACAATATTTTCCAAAAATAATTTTCAACAAACTCTGTATTACATGACTTATATCCTTAATTTGTATAACACATATTTGTCTGTATTACTGTTTATTAGCATGACAGTTGGTGTTCTCTGTATAGAAATCAATGTATCATCACCATTAGTAAGATAGGAGAACAAGTCAAAACATCTCCGCAAATTGCACAACTTTTGGCATTGTCGAACTATACCTAAACAATCACCATGGATGTAGCAAAAACAGGCTATAAAACATATTTATTATAAAACCAAATACGATAGATAGTGTGTCTTACACTATGACTAGATGATCAACTCACTTGTGGCTTTCTTAATTCAAAAATAAATCTAAAATTACAATTTCTACAGGGTAGGAAAAGTAGTAATTTTTGCCACCTGTATACACGCGCTCTTTAATAATATCATTACTTATAATGACGACACAATAACAAATTAGCGGGGAATATCACGGCTTGAATAACCTACAGAATAAACTTTATTTTGTGAAAATCGGACAGATAATAGGGACATAATGAACAAAGAACGGATGTTATAATTCTGCTAGCCTTCGAGACTAAATTGGAGAATTAAAAAATTCATGCGTTTTGTGAATATTATTTCTCTAGAATATATCAAACTGCATTTATTGGATTTAACAGGAATATACCAACTATGGTAAGTATTTTTCTTATTTTTCTTTATTCCAGATGTGATAAGAAACGAAATGTAGGTAAGCTTGGAAGAAAAGGTTTCTTCACTATGCGAAATATTTTTGGATAAAATTTGGTTATGGGTGTTTTATATATTACAGTATTGTTTACAGTTGTTATATTGGATAAACAAACATGAAGTACTAAAGAGCCACTTGATATTTACACAGCTATCCTCTGAGGTTACAATGAACAAAATAAATACACAACTATTTTGTGTAAACAACTGACTAAAACTGTACCTCATTTGAACTAAAAAGGGGGCTGGTTTTTACAACCAAGTTCTACTACGGATCCTTAACAGAAAATGTTTCGATCTATATGTATACACGTTGATGTAAGTTGACCACGACTTTTTCGGGTACATAGCCAGAGGTTTTGTTATTTATCAGTTTGAAAGAATGCAATGTTCGTCGGGAGTAACCTTGAGATGTCCAGATTGTATGTGAATCGCTTTTACATGCTTTGTCTTCACATTTGTTTTGTAATTTGTGACAAGAAATAGCGAGAATTATAGTAATAACAAATATAGTTGTTGTTGTTATGGTCTAAAACAGAACTTTTACCGGCGATAATCAAACTTTTAGGCACAGTTTTTGCTTTGCGATGAAGTGCGGCAGTTTGGTTTATTTTTATTTTCAGCATATATCGTCAACTGCTTTTGGCACAGAGAGATCATTTCCATAAAACGCCGGTTCGAAAATATATGATATCGCTTATTTTTAATGTACATTTGTAATTTGTAATTTGTAGATGCGAAAATTTCCCGATAAACTGTTAAAATTCAAGGTTAATAATCATATGAGTAAATCTATTTTATGGGAACATACTTTAGTTACGCCAATAAAGATGAGAGCCAGCAAAGAAAGAGACAAATACCGGGAATGTGTAGAAAAATCTGTAGCTATGTGGGCGGGATGCAGGGAGTGGAGACAACTGTGCACTACACCTTTGATTTCTCCCAGTATGTCAAACTGCCCCATCACACCAGGGAAAAGGGTCAAACCTACTTGATTCAACCAAGAAAGATACAGATATTTGGTTTAAGAGTGGATGGAGATAAGCAATATAACTTCCGCATCGATGAGAATGAGAGTACAGGTAATTATGTTAACATATTTAAGTAAATCAAACACTAAACCAAAAGAAAAATCATGTTTTTGTATATCTCATTCTACATACATTTGTTACTGTAAAACATAAGCATGTTTACATCAATTACGTTCAATAAAAAAGTCGTTCAACTATCCGCCGTGATCGGCATGACTGTCCACCGTGACCGATCCCGGTATTCCATGTCTCCGTGATTTGAAAAATGACACGGAGCGCGGACACAGAACTCGGAGGTATGGAATACCGGCCTTATTGTCCGTGCACATTGTGCGATGTTTGATATAAGGAAGGGACAGGGGAAATTTCAAATGACCGATTTTTAATATACGTTTATTTTGAACCAGTGTTATATTTATGTTTACAATTCATTTCAGGGTGTGACGGATGTATGGACCTGACGCGGTTATATCTATGTTAGACCATGCATTTGACAACTACAGTTTTGGTGAAACTGAGTGTAGTGTACATGCAGACGATTGCTTTGGTAAGTAGCTTTTCAAAATAACAATAATAATCATAATAAAAATAATGATAATTATAATGACGATTTTATTAAGCGAGAAAGCGCAATTGATACGAAACCAGTCTTCCTTGCGGATCTCGTTGAAAAATCTATTTATATTATATTTTATGTATATTGCACTGCCCGTTCTGTCAAAAAGATTTTCGGTAACTGAATAAAATAAAGCATTCCTGTCTAACATTACTGGAACATAAATTAAAATAGTTTCACTTCACGTATTCAGCGTCAACTTGTTTCTACAATGAACAAACTTATTGTAAAAGAGTGGCTATTTTTAATTTGTTAGCTTTATGTGTGTAAAGAATTATTCCGGGAATAGTCAATGTAAATATAGAAAGTATTCAGATAATTTCTATTTAAGGAATTACTTTTGAATTCAACATGTATTTTATTTATAGGAATAGTCAATGTAAATATAGAAAGTATTCAGATAATTTCTATTTAAGGAATTACTTTTGAATTCAACATGTATTTTATTTATATTGTTGTCACTCACAGGACAGAACAAGAATCTTTATGTGTTGGGTTACATGTCTTGGAGGACGATGACACAGCGACATAGAAAGGTTACGTACATGATGTAACTTCCGTGATATACACGGTACGCGTTCGTGTTAGAGATTTAAGTAAAACAATGCTTATTTTATGTCTCAAACTCTACTTTTATTGAGTTTGTTGCAATAAAATGTTGAAATGACACTCCGATTTTGTTTTTTGCTGAAAATCGCAGGAAACTATCATAAAGCATAGTAAACATGACGTTATATTAACTTCACCGTCGTATGGTTTCCGGCACTCTATGCGCTCGATTTACAATCATTTTGATGTTAATCCAGGTGAAAAATGTTGATGATTTTCACTGAGTGGAGTGAGTTTATCGGGATATAACCCACCGTTGTATTTCGATAAACTATCGAAAAACGTTTTAAAATAAAATACTGTATGCGATGTATGTTTTTCTCGATGTCAACGGTAGAAACCTTATTTGATTATACACACTTCAATACCAGATCTACTGAAACAGCTCGCTGCCGCTATTTTGCAGAATATTTAGGTAGCAAGTTGCTTTTCTGTAATTATGCAAACTGCTTTCTTCTTTTAGATGTTTGATTGATGCAGAATGTGGGAATACCAAAACCCTATACAGACGAAAGGACTGTGTGATACTTTACAACATATCGTCGAAGTAGTAAGCAACAGTTCCCATAGCAACGTACCATAAACATATGACAGGGGAAATGGATGGGTTTGGAGGCCTTGGAAATCTTTCATTGTGGACAGGTTAAGAAAGTTCCAAATGTTTCAAAATACCACTACTTCCGCTTTAGTTTCGAAGAGCCAGGTGTTATGTACATGTAGGGGTCAGCTGTTGATGACAGTGAGATGCGTTTTGTCATTTGCAAAACTCATATGTTGGAGATGGTCAGAGATGATATCCCGCCTCATATAGATCCTGGCGGCCTTTCAGCTGAAAGAGTGCGCTACCTGTACCGGCACGTGCGTCCTCTAGTCAGACGACCATTTCAAGACATTCTATGTCCTGCTCCAGAAGATTTATTCGAACAATTCGGATTTTGCAAGATACAAATGTACATGTAAATACATACGAGTTGAACGTAGTCCAATGTTAAAACGAAAAGGTACTCTACCTATGATCACGTGTGTACATTACTGTATGAATTCTCAAAATCATTTGTCAGAACGTATGAATTATTTTTTTAACAATACAGTGGTCGTTTATATTTCACATTTTACGTTTCGGCGTCAAAGTTTATTTGAACTTTTATAGTGACTTATTTTTTTTAAGTACGGCATAAATGTGTTTATATACACAACTGTGGGATTTTAAGTAAAGTATGCGTACTGGAAATGACACCGTATCATTAAGTTGTAGTGTAGTGTCTTTAAGAGTGTAGACATGGGAGATGTCCGCATAATTTGAAAATGTAGCTTACATTTATTTCATTCAGCAGTTCATAAGTCGGCCGTTCTTTTGTAAGCATTTTTGCATTCTCTGTCAAATGCATAGATAGATACCAATATATTGCTCTAGTGACATAACATATAGATATTAAATGCTGAAATTTCACAAAATTTTTCTAAGGTATTGTTTTTAATGTTTATGTGAAAGTATAATTGATTTTGAATACTAGAGTAGAGCCTAAGACAATATTATTAGGAAAATTTCATTACATTCCGTGGTTGCTAGGCAACAAAAACATATGACTGTATTTTCTGTGTTTCATAAGATTGAAATATGCAAGTATTTATGTATTTAGCACTTCAATCAATGCTTAATGATCTCTATAATTATTGTGTAACACGGGATTTAAAAATTAACTCTAATAAAACGAAAATGACCTTCGAATTAGGACGACATACAACATACAATTTTACATATAATAACATTATACTAGAAAATGTTAATTTCTTTAAACATCTGGGTATAAATTTGTTTAAAAACGGACATTGGCATCGAACACAAAAGAAACTTGCTCAACATGCTTTATATTCATTACATAATTTGTTTATCGTATTTAATCAATTAGAAATGTCTATCTCTATAAAATGTAAATTGTTTGATAGCTTTGTAGGATCAATACTCAACTATGGAGCATAAATCATTGGCTATAACGAAGGCAAAAACATAGAACTAAAACACTGTAAATTTCTTAGAAAATTCTTACCGTAAGAAAGTCAACGTCAACGGAAATATGAGATTGGAATGTCAAACTTATGGATTAATCAGGATTATGTGAATAATTTAATTAACTTTAATATAATTAAAACTAGAATATTAGATATATATATAAACAAGGATGGTATGCCAATATAAACAATTCCAGACGAGTATAGGAAGTTAGCCCCGCAGCCCCGTTTATCCCCACAACTCCATGAAGTTAGCCCCGCAGCACCTAGTTACCCCGTAGCCCCGTGAAGTTAGCCCCGTACCACCTAGATACCCCGCGCCCCGTGAAGTTAGCCCCGTAGCACCTAGTTACCCCGCAGCCCCGTGAAGTTAGCCCCGTAGCACCTATATACCCCGCAGCCCCGTGAAGTTAGCCCCGTAGCACTTAGATACCCTGCAGCCCCGTCAAGTTAGCCGCGAGGCACCTAGATATCCCGCATCCCCGTGAAGTTAGCCGCGTAGCATCTAGTTACCCCGCAGCCCCGTCAAGATAGCCCCGTGGCACTTAGTTATCCCGCATCCCCGCAAAGTTAGCCCCGTAGCACCTAGATACCCCGCATCCCCGTCAAGTTAGCCGCGTAGCATCTAGTTACCCCGCAGCCCCGTCAAGTTAGCCCCGTAGCACTTAGTTATCCCGCATCCCCGCAAAGTTAGCCCCGTAGCACCTAGATACCCCGCATCCCCGTCAAGTTAACCGCGTAGCATCTAGTTACCCCGCAGTCCCGTCACGTTAGCCCCGTGGCACCTAGTTATCCCGCAGCCCTGTCATGTTAGCCCCATGCAACCTTGTCTCAACACGCCTCGTGGCATGGTTTCCCCGAAGCACCGCTTGAATTAACCTACAGGACTACGTACAAACGCAGCGGTGTTGATGGGTTAAGATGTCTGCCGCTAATTCCGGAGGTTGCGGGTTCGAACCCCACTGGGGTCACGACCGTACCCTCTCATATTTCACCAGTACTATTTTCTGAGCCCCGTGCCCTCTAGTTTAAATGCAACCCTGGTGACATCGGTATTATAAGTATCATCCCCGCTTCACATACTTAGGTATAGATATGGCTCTGTTCCCTATGCAAACAGGATATATTTTCCCAATTAATTTGAAAAAATTCCAATTTACTGTTTGAAAAAAGCAACATCTGGGCGAAATCGCTAAAACATCATTTTCTTTTTATTTACGCAAGCTGTATTCGGAAAGTATCTGTATGAAAAAGTTTCCTAAACTATGAGAACGTTCATCTTTTATTCGATCCATTATCAAAAAGCATTTTGAAATAACAACTCATAACCTCACATTACAAAACAGCAAATAAGCCGCCTTTGCATTAACACACAACACACATAATTCATGATTTTGTCATTCTGCAGTTTTACTGCCACATGTATAGCTCATTACATTTCTCCTGCATTTCAATCTGTTAACGTAATGTAATTAATCACAGTACAAATGTACATGTATCACACTTTACAATGGTTCAAAATGTACTCTAGCCGTAGACGGTAAATGCTAACATCTAGTAGTCGGTATCCGGAATATCCCAACTGTTCCCTCGCAATTCCCGAATAAAATAAGGCAGTAGGTTTTCAAAAGTAAACTCGAGTTTTCTTCGTGTATGTGTTCGTGATATAGAATCGAATGAGCCACGTTTTCTGTGTTGACGGCAGACTCCGCCATTCACTAGAGATCTTATATGTTCAAAGTAAAATGGCATTTCTAATGTGTCCATGTTCTGTTCTAGTATAGATTCTTCCCTTGAATTATCCTTTTCATTGTCGAGGTTACGTATTGCAAGCTTCAACATTTTACGTAGTTCTTTGTGCTCTTTTTTGAGGAGAAATTTGTGAAATTCATTTTGAAATTCTGCGTCCCTTTCAACATCAGCCTGTAGAAACGGCAGTTGTTCATCTTTTTTGTAGTTTTCCTATTAAATGAATACAAAGAAAAAACAGTTACTACAATACATATCTTATTATTATGGTTCGCAGTTTATAAAAGTTCTTTAATAAAGTCATTTTCATTGTATGCTAGTATTTTCTTAGAAACCAAAATAAATCATACAACAGTGTTGGACCGACTTTTTTTACATACTAAAACGTCATTCGTAGCTTATTCGTCCCTTTTGCAAGGCGAAGACTGGTTACGAACACCGATAGAAATGTATCAAGAATCCCTAGATCAATGGTGTACTATTTGGGTCAAAATAGTAAGTAAACAATTTTTATACATGTAGCATTTTATTACTAGTTGTTGTCTGTTACTTTTGTCGTAAGGATCTGCCGCGACAACAGAAAGCGTTTTACTTTAAATTATGATGAAAACACTATTGTAGTAAACTGAAATTCAGTTAATGTTTTTACAGTCATTTTTTAAAAATAAAACAGATAAGAGCGTTTTTCTGAAACATTTTGAACGTCCATAATGTACAGAAATAAAAGGAACTGCTATAGATCCGCGTGCAGCCCTCGACCCTAGTGTATGTAATTATACCTTTTTGGCAATAAAATAGGGACATACAAGAACTGAAACATGCTACTGTCGGAGTATATGTTATAAAATTATTTCGAAATGATAATGTAAAAAAATGAAATCAGAAGTTCCTCATATAACGAATATATGGAGTTTCTCATATAACGAATGTGTGGAGTTTTTCATATAACGAATGTGTGGAGTTTATCATATAACGAATGTGTGGAGTTTATCATATAACGAATGTGTGGAGTTTCTCATAGAACGGATATGTGGAGTTTACCATAGAACGAATGTGTGGAGTTTCTCATATAACGAAAGTGTGGAGTTAATCATATAACGAATATGTGGAGTTTCTCATAGAACGAATATGTGGAGTTTATCATATAACGAATATGTGGAGTTTATCATAGAACGAATATGTAGAGTTTCTCATATAACGAATGTGTGGAGTTTCTCATATAACGAATGTGTGTAGTTTCTCATAACACGAAAATGTGGAGTTTCTCATAAAACGAATATGTGGAGTTTATCATATAACTAAAATGTAGAGTTTCTCATAGAACGAATATGTGGAGTTTCTCATAGAACGAATATGTGGAGTTTATCATATAAACGTAACGTCCAGGATGCGGTTGTAAATGTGTATACGTAACGTCCAGGATGCGGTTGTAAATGTGTATACATAACGTCCAGGATGCGGTTGTAACGTCCAGGATGCGGTTGTAACGTCCAAGATGCGGTTGTAAATGTGTATACGTAACGTCCAGGATGCGGTTGTAAATATGTATACGTAACGTCCAGGATGCGTTGTTAATGTGTATACGTAACGTCCAGGATGCGGTTGTTAATGTGTATACATAACGTCCAGGATGCGGTTGTAACGTCCAGGATGCGGTTGTAACGTCCAAGATGCGGTTGTAAATGTATATACGTAACGTCCAGGATGCGGTTGTAAATATGTATACGTAACGTCCAGGGTGCGTTGTTAATGTGTATACGTAACGTCCAGGATGCGGTTGTTAATGTGTATGCGTAACGTCCAGGATGCGATTGCTCGAACTTTAACCGGCCGTTAACTTAACAGTCGATTATGGAGTATTTAAACATTTTGAAATACTTTATAATATATTTACAAGAAAAACATTGATGCACAGCATCAAATCAGCGCACCTAAGTGTCCGATATTGATATAACTGTACAAGTTAGTGAGACCATCTGTGAGTGCAATTCGTACTCATACCGCCTGGATCATAAGTAGTTTGCTAAACCAACGGTCTAAATACTGAGCCAAAAATCGATTGCCTGACGTGTCTGTCAGAGTATGTATCTATACAAACATAGGTGTGAACTGAATTTTAACACACTTGCTCTTCAGGTCATTATTTATGATGACTTTTGACTTCTAATGAGACACCACTTTAGTCTATTTTCAGGAAGTCATCATTTATGACGAAGTAATGACTTTCCGAGCATAAGAGTCGTTTCCCGGTGCATTGTCAGAGGTTTGTGTATTTACAAACACAGGTGTGTGCTCAACCGTAACAGGTTATATACATAAACTAAAAGAAAGACTGACTTGTAATCTCGAGGTAGCTGGTTCGATTCCCGGGGCTGACCAACTAAAATTACTAACAGTCTTTCGGACGAGACTAATTTTAAAAACCGAGGTCCCATGTATGGGTGCTATACACCTGGCATGTTAAAAGAACCAGGGGTGTCTCTGGAATTGGGACGCTTTCTGTATCTTGCACTATCCTCCGAAACCTAAAATAACTAATCTCTTCTTGGGGCGTTTGCCATGTGGGAAACCAGTGCCAACGTTAAACCCTAATATACGATACGACTGACGCATCAAAAGTTTCAATACACTACGCTGGAAACCAAACTAAGAAAGTTTACTTTGTAGGAGCGCCTTTTTGTTGCAAAGTTGAACCCACTTTTTTTAATTATTAATTATGGGATCGAATTTTAAGAAAATCTTGATTATTATCAAACAGGATTTTTTTCATTTTCATAGCGATGATATATTTCTTTGATTAAGTTTCAGTAATTTTTATTCAATGAAACGACATATTAATAACCAAAAATCGTCAATAACATCTTGTCCCCAACTTTTGCGATAACTTTGACAATGTCAAATATAGGGTCGCTGAGCGCCAACTAATAAAATTTTTCCTGATAACATCAGTATCACACACGCTTTTCTTTGCTTCTTAAGAATTTTACAAAAGACATTTGCTACCATAAACGGATTTTCATTAGTGTATCATTCTAACTTTATTGAAAATAACTCAAGAAGTCACAAGAGTTTTGAACAATCCTATAAAACATCTTATAGCACATATTGAGTGCACACGACTACGCATATTTAGTGCATCTACATTTTAGCCGAGGATTTCTTTTCCAGATCATTTTGTATATGTTTTTTTTTCTTCCAATAGCAGCTTTGTACGTATTTTCTAATATTGCACGTTTATACTTCGCCAGAAATGCGATTTGCAACAAAAACATGATCATTTATAATTGTTGACTACTTTCTTTCACATTTGTCAGACACTTTGTTCAAAGTTTTCACTGCCATTTCCAAACGCACAAGCAAACATATATGGAGAGAAGCAGAATTCATGTGAGGGTCGAATAGCATGCGAGTTTTTTGGCAATTATTTTTTAATTATATGAAAAATGGGAAAATGCTTCATCACCTTCCTTGTTTCTTCCTTTAAATTTATGCGCATACTGATTTCCGGAAGCTCATGCAGCATGTGATATTCACCGAAGTGCATTTTGCACTTCATATGCAGGTTCCCCCAGCGTGACATTGACATATCGATAACGTCGTTATATTTCGATAACGTTGTCTGTGACAGATTGATAACACTGTGACATTTGATAAAAAATGTAACAAAGTCTGTAACGTCGTGATAATTAGATAATAGGATGAAAACTCAGTTACACGGAAGCACAGTCTCGGTAGTTGTTTTTTTCCTCTGTAAAGGCATAAAATGTTCAGATATTAAAGTCCCAGGATCACTTTGAATTTACTGATATAATAAAATAAGTTAACTGATAGGATAAAGATAAAGAACCATGTTTTATTTACTGTTTCCAGTGTTGACATATGTTTTTCTTTTGTATTCAAGTCGTCCATCACGAAAAAGAGTTGCCAGAAAGATTTACTTATTTCTTTTTGCAATATCATTGATTAAAATACTGCGCTATATTTCAAACACGTACCTATCGTTTAAAAAAACTAAGTTATGGATGTTTTTTGTACAAATAAAGGTCATTTTCGTCTGTGAGACATTTTTCTTGGTAAAATAAGAGCTACTTGTGAATGACCTATACAAATCAGTTTTACTCTTTTCTAATCTTTAATACTAGATGATAATTTTGAAAAGAAATGTCATTGCACCTTAGCTCGCTAACTTCACTGTAACGTAAAAAACCTGCGTAACTCAACATGATCATAAATGTAAAACGTCATTATTGTGTGAAAATAAAGTAAATAAGTCTATCAAATCCTCTGAAGTAACTACGTCTTTCTTAACACATGGAATACTATTCATCAAGTAGATTTCTCACAATGCTGTTCTCGGTTGGGTCAACCATGTCCGCATGATTGATAAAATGATGCCATTTGATACTTTAGAACGCTGCTGAAATTACTTTGTCCGATTTTTTCATAGAAATTAAGTAAGAAATGTACATTGCTACATGTATAGCATTACCCGGCAACGACACAAAATAATGTTTATTACAAAACAGCTCAAACCTTTGAAATATGAAGAATATTTTCGAACTGCACTGTCTGCTCCAGAATGTGATAACTGATTTGACATTGTCTCTATCACGTCTTCCATATTGGATACATGTACTCCAATTTCACACCAATGCCTGTAGAAAAATAGCCACTGTTCATTTTCTGAATATGATAAATGATAATCAAAAAGATCTTCGTGTTACAGGAATCTTAATTTTAAGCATAACAAATTAAAACCCCACTTTGTGTCTACAAATATGCCGTTATGTCCTTTACCTTTACATACAGCCATTTCTTTCGGTACTAAATATTTTTCTAAAATGTAAGACTTGAATTTGCCGCTTTCATCTAAAAGTAATGGCCAATATGGGGCTGAATACCAATCTGGTACAATTAAAGTTCCGCTTGCACTTTCTTGCTGAACTTTATGAATACATTTTGCAACCATTCTAGGTGGCGGAACTAACCAATTGACAACTCCGTGCCAATTCTGCGAGAAGCAGTCTATTGCTTCTACACCTGGTACCCACCTTGTACCCACCAGCGTGCATTGAAACGCTTACATTTGGAATTTAAATGAGATGCGAACCTGTCTACCACATGCGGACCCCATCGTTTGTCTAAGACCGAGCAAAATAATGGGCTGATGAACCAATCATCAGAATCAAAACAACGACTTCAATGATCTACTCTTTTGTTCAAAGACCGAGGAATCCACTGACAAGACATTAAGATATTTTCTACTTCACACATTCCGTGTATACATTGTAACTAAAACCATTTTATGTAATTCCGTATTTCTGCTGCCCGATTTTAGTATAATATCAACATTTATATTGTGAAAATACTTACATTTTTTTGAATTTAGTATGCTTACATAATTAAATAAAACCCTTTTTACAGCTTCTAAATCTCTCCATGTTGAACTTTTATCCGTTTCTGGTTCGTTCCAAGACCCATAAATCTCTTTTGAACAGTATTCAATAAATGAGTCATTGTCGCATTGCAAATCACTTACCTCCGGAATTCTAGACTCCTGATACTGTAAATTCTTTTGTAAAGACTGTATGCTACTTAGTAAATAAATTTGTATAAACTGTAAACTAATAGAGGTTTCGGAGTTTTCTTCTTAATCGAACTAAATAAATTCGTATAAACTGTAAACTAATAGAGGTTTATATGGCGAGATTCCCTTAACTCGCTTTTTTTAAATGACAACCTTGCTTAGAAATAGAATTTGACGAAAAACAAAACCAAACTGTGTTAACCCACTGCGATTTTTAAACTAGCGCATTTCGCATTCTATTTTGTAGAAATCGAGGCTGACTACTTTATTGAGATCCTGTGGTCAATTACAGTCGTGTTTTCGTTTTCTTCGGGATGATTGGCGCCTTTACATCTGGAAGGATTGCACACTACTTTTGAAGGTTGTTACAGGACCGAAAACAACAATACCCAAAAGGCGACAACTTCGCTTTTGAGACATTAAAGCTTGATACGTACGTCACATGTCACGTGACACCACAACTAATGTTTAAACCACGCTAAGTGAGCTCTTTGGACGAAACTTACGCTTAAACTTTAGTGTGACAAGTGCCCTCATCATTATGGAAGGAACCTACCGGGAACTTACGCCTTTTCATATAATGAAATGTTCACTGAAAAATCCGGCAACTCATACATGCGCAAATTGACCTGTTTCTGACGAAACCCGTACGCAGCTGGTTTCAAGTGATGAGTTCAAGTCCTGACAGGCCCCACATGCCCATGCTGATCAAGACATGCAGTGTTCTCTATTCATAAAGTCAAGTTTATGTGAGAATCCCGGCCATTGAACATTTGAAATTCGGACTTAAAACTCTAAGCATGTTCCGTTCAGACACACAATCTAAGCGATCGCAAAGCGCTCTACAATAAACTCTGTATATAACGAATCTGGATATAGCGAACTTTCAGATATAAGGAACACATTTTCTCTGTCCGAGTTTTTTTTCTTTCTTTATTTTATATGAAAATGTTAAATGGATATAACAAACCCGGATATAAGGAACAAATTAAAATTGTCCTAATGAGTTCGTTATATACAGAGTTTACTGTATTTCCTTTTTGAAATCAATGCTTTATATTACAAACTATAATGGCCCTGTAATGAGTGATGCTTTTGGTAAATTTGTCCTTGTTAAATTTACATTTAAGATAAAATCATATCGTTATAATTTATATATATTTTTTTGGTTAAATTTACATAAAGCGTTTGTTTATTTCTATCATAATTTTGATTTTACTGTTACAAACTACAGCTGTTAATCTCCGTTATGAACGTACGTATGGGCAAGAATGATAATGCAATGTCGTACTGCATTTTGTCACGTTTACCTCCCTTGTTACGCTATGGTACTGATTACATTCCTCATGTTCTTAGCCGGCATCTTCGGTGGGATACCCACAGTTGCCAAAGCGCCAGCATGCGTCATTGTGTCCAGAATATTTGTGGGATTACATACAGGTATGTTTAAAGTCATATATTATCTTAAAACATTGTCCAAATATTCATTCTAATTTATCAGCTAAAGCTAGGACCTTCATTTAGGGACACCGGGCAAAGAAAACTATCAAGGGTTGAATTCTCCGCAAGAATCAACAGTGTGACGTGTGCAGATCGATGAGGAACTATACTATGACGTCAAAGTTCGTTACATTACCACATGGGCAGAAGCAGCGCAGTCTAGTTTCCGGCTAATAATATTTCTAAGAGCATTTCAGCATAAAAATTAACAATGCACTTACGTGATTTATCGTCTGATAGGCTTATATAGGCTTATATTTATGGACTCGGCTGCGAATAAGCATCCGGTAACTGTCTGCCTGGTCGATTTTTCTCTCAAGTTGGCAAACGGCAACTATCTACTGGCAACGAACATCACACATTATACACATATTATGCGTGTTCTACATTTTACTATGCATTTTTTATTTTGGTCAATATATCTGTGAGTGAGCTTAGAACTGGTATACAGTGTAATAGGTTGTGAACAGATGCACATCCGTAGAACAGTTAAATATAGACAAGGTCATTCATTATAAATCTACCACGAATATCCAGTGTGCATAACCCACGTGACTTGCGACGTCATTTTTAGCTACTGCGCCAAGTAAAAAAGCTCCCGACCTGAAGTTTCAAAAGGCTGTAAGTATTTCATTTTTAGGTCTGTTATTTTGAAATATAGCTTATTCTAAGCGGAAAACAGTCTTCTTTCCATAGATTATAATCTATCCTTCACCAGTTTAGTCGTTTGGTCCCCAAAATGAGGCAAATGGTCAAATTTGAGAAATCTTGGGAGCTAATGTGACAAGTGTTCACACATTTTGTAACCTAGCCCATTACTATGTACATAAACAATGTTTCTATCAGTCAACGAGAGTTCACGAGGATAATTAGCATCTGAAAAAATGATTTAAAAAATGACTTAAATGCAAAAAAAGCTAAATATTTGTTCTTTTGAAAATGGGCTACGGTGCAAGCAAATTTAGTAAGTGCTAATGCGACAAGTCACTTTAGAAAGAGGAGAGACTACGTTAACTGCTATCAAAAAGTTTGTCTTTTATACGCATGCGTTTTTGTGTTTACTTTTCATGTTCATTTGCATGTATATTTACACGAAATTAGAAACAAATGAAAACAAAAATCTCAAATACTTTACACTATTTCACTGGTCTCAGATCATAGAAAACGTATGCACTTATTGCTTTCAAAATCAATTGTTACGGTCCGATGCAAAATGCAATTTTAATTTAGATCTTTACGGCCTGTGGCATATACTTGTTTTGGCATATATTGTATGCTATTCTAGATATATGTTTTATGTAAGAGTGGATAAATGAAATAAACTAACACACGATAAGATGCGGAAGACTCTGAAACTTACTTATCACTGGATCCGCTAGTGTGTTAAATTTCTCACATAATCATATTTGGTAGCAAGGCTTGAACCGTTTTGAACAGTCATGGATGTATAAACACTGATTCAAGGCTTGTTCATGTCAGAACTATTTGACTAAAATGATCTAATCTTCTTTTGTGAAAACAGGTAAAATTCAAACGGGCGTACAAGGATATGTAATTGATACAGTCACTTGTATTTGCATAAGGAAACATTTGCCACATTGAAGACGAAAATGGTTATCAATATCATCCCGGATATGCATGGAAAAAATGCACCCATCTGCACATTTACATGTCTGCCATCCATCCGTAACTAATGCATCACACCTATCTATGTTATTTCTGGTTTTAACGTAATATTGAATTTAAAATAAATTTCAAATTTAATTACTTCAAAAGCATAAATAAACCGAATATCTACTTAACCTGAACGTGTAAGCTATACATTCCAGTCATCATCGGTAAAATCAAAATATATATACAGTAAAGTTGTTGTACAATTAATGGGTGGATAGCGATTTATATTACAGAAGTATGGAACGCCGCAGCTGTCTTATTTTGATACATTACAACTTGCTTTGTTAACAGAGTGTCTTGTCTTGTTTAAGTGGTTTTCTATCTTCTCAAATGGTAGTTATGTCTTGTTAATGAACCGTTACATCTTCTTAAGTGTTATGTTCTTGTCAACGTGCAATGTTATTATGTCAAACAGTCATGCTTTCTTCTTAAAGTATTGTGTTATCTTGTCTTAGTGACGTGTTATTATGTCAAACAGTCATCTATCTATCTATCTTCTTAAAGTGGTGCGTTATCTTGTCAAAGATGACTTTTTAAAGAAAGTAATATATAGAAAATACAAAAATATGTCCAGAGCTCGAAGTGACAGATATAGCTTAGTCTCCAGATTCGGGGCTTTGGGTGCGGACGAAGACCCGAGACACTTTCAAATACGCTACATATCATAATTTTTTGTCTAACGGTCTTAAGTGTTGAAGTGCGTTTTTGGACCCGAGAACCTTCCTTCGTTCGTCACACTGAAGAGGAAGAGTTTCAAATCGGGATTAGTTATATGAACTGCTAAAAACGCCGTTTGTACAAATTTCATTATGAAGAATGATTACTTTTACTCTTTACTATTTTTAACAGTATTAACCGTCTTGTTTCTCTTGACTGTGGAGATATCTTGCAGTAGTTTTATCTTTTATTAACACCCGGCGTGCACCCTGCCCATAATACTCGTGAGAGGTGTGAGGCAGTATAACAAGATAGATAAATATATTTACTTTAAAAAATACAGTTGAAAGAGTTTCAAACGCATATATGTCCCACACAATTTTCTGCATAAATAATAGAAAAACGCATTAATTATTTCAGTGTTTGTCATAACACATTGTAATGCGACGCATAACGTCGTTGTCAATGGCGCGTTTTTAGCATTTGATCGTAATTTTAAAGGTATTTTTGGAAAAAGCCAACGGCAACACGTGCCTTTTTATTCGATTATTTTTAAGAGCACAACCCGATGCACATAATATAAATCTATAAAAAACTTTGACCTCGCGGATAATGCGCTACAGTATATGTCAAACAAATTCACTACGTTTTTTGGTTTCGGACTATTTGTTTTCGCAGAAATATTGGTTTTGTAATGCATGAGACACATTAAAATTGCTTCTATCAAATAAAGGTTGTTGTCAAAATAATGATAAAATTGAAATCGCCAAAATATTATTGAAATTATGATAGAAAACGACCAATTTTCGTTAGAAAAACGGGTGCCCCCATATGAATGTTAAAGCTAAATAGAAAAACAGAATTATAGATGCAGATCTTTACCTGGGCCGAATTTCGTACTTTTCCATCTACTTTTTGAATTCTGGTCCTAAGGTCCGCAGTTATCTTAAATTCTGATATATATATTTTTCTTTCAAAGTTCTGTCGTTTTTCAACAGAAATTGTTTAATTTTTTGCACCGTACTCTAAAAAGTGACTTGTCGATAGCCCTACTAGATTTACTTGCACCGTAGCCCATTTTTAAAAGAACAAATATTTAGCTTTCTTTGCATTTAAGTCATTTTTTAAATCATTTTTCAGATGCTAATCATCCTTGTGAACTCTCGTTGACTGATAGAAACATTGTTTATGTACATAGTAATGGGCTAGGTTACAAAAATGTGTGAACACTTGTCACATTAGCTCCCAAAATTTCTCAAATTTGACCATTTGCCTCATTTTGGGGACCAAACGACTAAACTGGTGAAGGATAGATTATAATCTATGGAAAGAAGACTGTTTTCCGCTTAGAATAAGCTATATTTTAAAGTAATAGACCTAAAAATGAAATACTTACAGCCTTTTGAAACCCGAGTCGGGAGCTATTTTACTTGGCGCAGTAGCTAAAATGACGTCGCAAGTCACGTGGGTTATGCACACTGATATCGAAGATTTATTTCTTATAGCCATGAAGCATTAGATTCATGAAAAACGTAACATAAGGTTTCAAAAGTTTTCGTATGGGTCTTGATATTTTGGCAGCTTTCGAATAATAAAGCAATCAGCATTCAATACCTGAGAAAAGTTATAATTCTCATCATGAATAGTGCATTTGAGAGTAAAAATAAGAGAACATTGCGAAAGTACACAAACAAAAGTGTACAAACCTTACTACTAGGACAGTAAAGTTTCTGTTCCAAAGTGTACACTCTTTCATAAACTCATTCTGACGGAATAATCATCAAAGAGAAAGAGAGGAACTGTGGAGGTATCTGAGTCTTGCCTAAGGACACTACCACTACATGTGCACTGGTGGGGATCGAACTACGAGACCCTCCGAACCTGTGGTATGAACGCGCTACCACTGCACCAAGGCGGCTCCACAACACTACACAAAATTATTTAAGATAGCTATAGAGCCAAAGTTGCAAACTTCCGTTTTATACATTATCATTTGTTCAATTCCTCTTCTAACTATTAGGGGAAAAAGACAATGAAAGAATATTTAAAATGTGCTCTATGAACCGTTAAAGTTGACCGGTATGTAATCTAACAGCGCACACCTCTCTAGTTTAAATTATCGTTCATCGCTCCGCCTCTTTGATGCGCCGATAAGAGATTACAATGAAGTGGT
>JAFMSR010000612.1:0-48392 GCA_022818135.1 Saxidomus purpurata
CACATGGGTCCGTGCAGATGTCGGTGGCTATGCAAAATGTCAAATGAGGTTAAACACTAAGTAGGGTTAGAGTTGTATTAAGTCAAATTTTAACAATTAAAGAAACCCCGGTCGCTTGAGTTTATTACAGCACTCCTATATAAAGCTATAGTAAATTTGTGGCGTGTATTGGCCTATGGCTTATGACACTTTTTCTCTGCCACATGTCAACAGGTGTGCATATTGAACATTGTGCATTATACGTGTTACATCTGAAGAGTGATTTCCCGTGACCTGTTTTCCTTGGTTTCTTACCCTTTTACTAGAATCATAATTTGCAGCGGTACGGACTCCAGACCTTAAATTGGAACAGACGTGTACTCAATCGTATAAAGGCATTATATGGGAAAAACATTCAGTTCAGTTTTTCCCCAACTTCTACAGTTACAACTGTATACAACACTACAATTCATTTCTCTAGTTCCATGTCTCATACCGACCAGGGCATTGGACTTTTTGAAGAGATGGATTGAACCCAGTACCGACTTTGTTGTTTTATTTTGAGCGGCGCTGTTATCATTTAATAAAAATTTGCTTGGTTTTGCTTACCTGTTATCAAGAACTGTGAATTCTAAAACAGCTTATGTCCGATATTGACCTTTGAGATTATTCAATATCCTGCATATGTTGAAATATTTTTATCTTAAGTGTGTGCCCAGTGTCTACGTTTTCATAATATAATTATCTTAGTAGTGTTGTGTGTGATGTTGTGCATCTCCATGAATTTCGTTTCACTTTTAATATTATAATTTTACTTTTTTTTGTGATATTTTTTTTTATTATTAGATGTAACATTATGTATAAATACAGTGTATGCTAAATACATATGCTGGATAACGAGGGTTCCCGATTCAATTAAAACAGATGTAGGGCAATACAAGTTGCGTAATCATTATGTAATTTTATGGCACGCGACTTCTATAATCTGTAATATTGGCCCCTCATTTAATTTATAAATAATATTGATTAGATGGAAGCCCCCAAGCATTACAGAATTAAGATCGTTACTAAAATATGCAGTTTTTGTACTGTTACAGCAACCCTTTATGGATGAGCAGTTAATATAATAACTAAAGTATGATGAGTCACAATTATCTTCAAAAGAATGAAACTAATACTGCAAAACACAATTCCGAGTTGCATTCACTATCTACACACCTGCATCAATCGGTGAAATATGAAAATAAACAGTGTATCGTGCCGCATGTGTGAACCCATGTAGGTTTAAACATACAGATTTTTATACTGTGTTGAGATTTTTCATAAAATGTACGGTTTTCATTTAACGTATTTCTTAAATCTTCAGTTTTTTTAGTAAACAGGTAAATTGTGTATTATACGCCGGTTGTGCACAATACCGAAACTAATAGCCTGACTAAGCTAAAACATGACGACAATAATTTTTTTTTTAATAATTACTTTCTATGAAAAGGCGCATGCTATTCTTTTTACATGAGCTTTATTCCATCATATTACCTCCGTACACTTCCTGTATGATTGAAGTTACCCCAACTCTGTCTACAGTTGCCTGCTGATGTTGATTCAATGCTGATTTAATAAGGTCCGCTCTATACTCAACGTTGTATGACTAGACAGGTGATAATCCACTAATATGTTTTATATCAACTGGCAATTTACCACCTCTTTTCCCTTCTTTTATTTCTTCCCGTTAAGATAGCGCTTAACTTTGTCACTGGTTAATGAATTTTAAACACAAAAATTACAACAAGTAAAGTCAGCCAATCAGATCACCAGAACCGCTAAAACCGAGTGAAACGGTTCTCTTCCCGGTCCTTTGCGGTCATCCATCCGGTGAACAGTCCGGTGAGCGGTTATGGACCGATATGACCGAACTGGAACAGCAAACGAACCGCAAACGGAACGCCACCGGAACGCCAAAATGATAAAAAAATACCGTTGGCGGTTCTGTAAGAGGATGAGGGTCAGAGGGTGAGGGTATGGGTTCAGGACACGAGGGGGTACAGGGATCCGCAGGATGAGAGGGCAAGGGATAATAGGGTCATTCTGTAAGGAGTAACGTGAAACGTGAGGGATAACGTGGGTAATAGGATAGGGAGTAAACGGTCAAACGATAACGGGTTAATGGTAGAAATGGCATAATGTAACTAGGTTAAACGGTAAGAAGAGAGGGGGGTAGCATGGTAAAATTTTTGAGAGGGTGGTAATAACAGATAAAGGAGTAACTGGTGAAAAAGATGTAAAAAAGAAAACAACATTATTATCACATTCAGTTCCTCCGTATGAAAAAACTATTAATGATCGATCAGCAATGCCACACTTCCTGCATGCCATTGGTACATTTATTACTGTGTCCTTACAAAAAAATGTACTATGATTCTCCTTGTGTATCTGCCAATATTCCCTGCTCTGCTGATCTCCATTCGTGCAGGCAGTGCCTGGCATATACCGTCAATCTTTATTATTGAACTTGAAATGGACAGAATCATATCCACTTATGCACGAAGGTACACCTAAAAGTAATACAAAACGTTATTGTCCACATATGTTCACTTTTCATTTACATAAATATATATTGAGTAAAGGTACCTGTTTTCTGTAAAAGTATTTCATAAATATTTTGTGTTGCCTACATTAGTTTGAAACCAGGTAACATTATAAGGTCCAGAAACATAAAATATAAAAATATGAAATATCGTACTATGTAATTATCTAGTTTTTAAAAATAAATTATTATCCAGTGATCGTCAATAAAATTTTAATAAGCCGCATTTTGGTCGTTTCTGTTATCTTGGTGATGTAAAATTACGTAATGTCGATGTGCTAAGCAGCCGGGTTGACAACATGACAAGGAAATAAGTTACTTAAAATAACACTGATAAAAATGTGACACTTCGGCTTCAAAGTGTTTCATTAAATCTGGAAATATAGCAAAGTTTTTTTTACTGTATCTGTAATTCATGAACTGCTCGCTGTTATTGAAGTGGGGTACTCGACCTTATCTATGCAGTAATACATTTCTGTAAAGCATCCAGTTATGTGAAAAGAAAGTCTGAAAGGGAGACATTAAGTGCAAAACAATAAAAATGACGACGGATATAATTTCTCAATAATCTAATAAAAAGAGGTCGTAAATTGTCATTTTCATGTTTCGTTTCATCCTCATGTTCGTGCAGTCGTTTGGGCTTTAGTATGAACCACAACAAATCTAAATGGTTTTCTTGTCATCAACTCAACATACAGAACATTGTTATACTTGTATAATACTGATTATTTGAAGTGATCTGGAAAAAAAAAAATGAACTAAAAGCCACGTCCTGACCGAGAATATCAGCATAGTATTTACTCAATTATATACATCCGTTTTAGGCTAAAATGTATATAACTTTATTATAAATGTTTAGTAAATCATAAAAGTAATTCCTGACGACCCACAAAACAATATTAAAAAAAGTATAACTTTAACCGGATAAAACTGGGTTAAACTGTACAGTGGTGCACATACTTAGGGGGGGAGTGCTATATGTCGAATCGCGTGCCTATTTCTGCAGCCAGTCAGGAGCTCATTGTTTATTTCCAAGCAGTCTTTCATTAAGGCGTAAACGGACCCCAGTCGTTCGAAGAGGAAAATTCTTTCTATCATTTCGAAAAGGGTAAAAGGACAAAACTCATAATGTACGTTAAAAAGCTTTATGATGTTAAGAATATTCTTGCCTGCTGTTTACAAGTATTATTAGAACTATTAGCTTAAACTGCATTTTAAAAGGGTTTATTAAATGCTTGCAGCCATAAAACTAATGAAGGATTCAATACTATAGATAATTAGTTTCTAAGTTTCACTCGATGCGCTTAGGATATATTCGGTGTACAGCCCAAACCGTTTCCACGTGTGTTCTTGCTTTAGTAGGGTGACATGGGTTTATATCCAAGTACTGGCAATGTTTGTGTAATTGAACTACAGGTTCATTTTGTAGAGACAATGTATACTTTAGTTGGTGATATTCATAATTTGACTCATTTAAAATTCAGTATATATAGATAATGTATTCAGTTTTGTATGCGCAGCTCAACTCTGCCTGACAAACTGTTAAACGGGGTGAAATATTGGCAGTATTTACCATCACAGATGACTATGAACTTTAACCAGCATTATAGGTGTTTTATTACAGGTCCGTTTATCTTCCCGTATATGTCCAGTATACATGTTCGTTTATCCTTCCGTATATGTCCATTATACAGGATGAGAATCAGAATCCGTGCCCACTAAATGCAGGCCATTCCTGTCCCCTAAATATAGTAAGGGCGTCCATGCATATTTACCGTTTTCTACGAAATGCAGATATTATATCCCACTGTATATGGTTGAACAATACGAGCGTATAATTGGCTGGTGGGTATTTCTGTCCCATATTGCAGCTATACAAGGCACTACAACCTGCGTATATTGAAAAAAATGCAGACAATATACTGGATATCGATTATAATACAAAACATACTAACTTATGTAAGCAGCAACGTTCAAACAGCAAAGATATAACACTTTTTTAAGATACGACCTACAAAAATGTCCGTATATTTGAAATGTTCTCCCGAATATCAACTTTTTTTTCAGAGTGAAACGGTCACCGTGGACAACGGACACCTGATTAAAGTGACGGGTGATTCTTACGGTGACCGAGTTCGCGGGAACACGATAACTCGACGTAGCGTTGATGAGTGACAAATGGAAAAAACACCTTTGGTGTGTCAAATCCAATTCCTCCGACACATCGCTAGTTTTTTTGATCCTGGATTTTGCTGACTTTCGGGAAGAAGCTCTTAGGCTTTTATTTTTAGGACAACAATGTTTTCCAGTAGACGGGCCTAATAATATTGCATTTAAAGAGAGAGAAAGAAATGTGGAGGCATGAAAAAAGAATTCGCGTTTCAATAACGGTTTGAAAGCAAAATATTTGCGATTCATTTCGAACACCACTTGTATTTAACTCATTTTCAAGTAAGTAGGGCCGAGATACTACCGGGGGGGCCTTGGTGGCGACGGGAAATACCTGCCTTCCTGTTCCGTGTATTTGTTTATGAAGGATATTTTTTAATGCATTCATTAATTTGTAGTATCATGATAAGTTATTTTCAGTTTCTTTAATTCAGTTTATTTATTCTTTCACGTAGGATTAATTATGTATCATTGTACAACGCTGCATTTAGCTTAAACAGAAATATTCGAACTTAATGTTTACACTGTCGTACTCCCACACAGGTGAATGTTTGATTTTATATATTTCAAAGTCTTAGATATTTCAACTGATATAATTTTTTGACAAAAAGTTTCAAGTATATGTCATTAATTAAAGGATGTGTCTGTCTATAAATTGCTCTAACTCGTCGTAATTATCTCCATTTAGTGCAAGGGAAACAAAGGAATTGTGTCCATATTACACGGATGCCCGCACTTTCCAACTTTGTGAAAAAAAAACAGATAACCCTTGATTTTTACTGACCTTCGTGTTGACAGGCGGCTGGGTCAATTTGGACCTAAGGCTATCCTTTAAACATTTTTGTGTACAGGACCGCTTCAGATAAACTTGCCAATGATATGGGACTTGTGGTCCGAGACATAATTTATTGAAATTTTTTCCTATATATCTCAATGTAAAATCACGTGAACCCGGGGCGGGGTCGATTTTGACTAAAACCTTTATGCTATATTCTGCAAATATGCAAAGCTCTCGGCCTTGTAATTTCATGTTTTAAATATCTGAAATAACTACTACTTCGGGGCGGCAGAAACTTTTATCCCAGTAGTTATGATGATAAGCCTTGGTAGAGATCTTCCTGCCCAAAATATCTATGTCAAAAACAGATAAAATTTCCATATAGCATGCTAAATTTTACTGACTATGTCGGGGCCATAATTCAATTGTTGGTTGAATATAACAACAAATCAGATGCAAGGTCCTGTGCAAGAAACATTTATATATAAAGTTTGTGACTCCGTTTGCGATGGTTTTTGGTGTCGTTTTGACTACGAACAAATCATTATCCTTGCAAGTTGGTGCATATTTTCATGATCGCTGGCGCAAAAGACATTGTTTTTATGAAACTAAACAATAACAGTTATTTTAAAAACTTAGTCAAACATGTTATCATTACTACAGTTCTCGGGCGGAAAATGAACATTTTTGTATTTAGTGTAGCAACAAATACTAGTAAACCCATAAAATTTTCCAGGATCAACTTTGGTGTTCTCTGATGACATTATAAACTTGTAAGTTTATCGACTGCGCCCAGAGCTTGTTTAAATCAGGCCCTAAGGGTACAATTTCCCTCTTTAAAGCCACATCGGAGCAGCCAATTATCGGGCATCAACTTTGTGCAAAACACTATTCCAAAAAATATTTAGTGCTAACTTTACTCTTCTAAATACATGTACGAAAAAAAAAACAATAAATATAAGTATATTCAATCCAAGATACACACCATTTACTTGCATTGATTTACATTTATAGTGTTTTCATGTTCTAAGGATAAATATGAACAGTAATGTTTACTTTCTCATGCTGATCATTAAAAGAAAAAAAAAGGAAAGTAAAACTAAAACCCAAATTTGGGTCTTGTAACTCGGCCTTAAACCTGACCGTTTTAAAATTACTGATGAGGATTACTTTTTATTAGCTATTATTTTTTTCCATCTAAACCACGTATCGACACACATTCTGAGTTCAATCTAAATTTGGTTCCGTTGTACTACCATGTTGTGTATAGATTTGGAAGAATTTACATTACAAAAAAAAAAGAAGAGAAGGAAAAAAGATTTATATTACGCCTCATCCGTTACACGGTCTATTTATGTTTAAATTATATGTCTTTAATATATTTACTTTTACACATTTTTATTCAAATAATTATATATCTGACATAATTTCGTTCACATTTTCTGCAATATCGATATTCAGTGTAGCTTTACAAACTGAATCCCTGCTTTTATATTAGCGCATGCGCAATAAAATCGAAAAAACCCCAACTGCTGGCAGCTTAGGTTATAAATAGTAACACAATAGAGAAGTGATTTAAGCGGGATATTTAACAAATATGAGAAGTTTAAGTTACCTATTAGTCACTTACACCGAAAGAACAATCGTCCCAGTGACACGGCTGCGTAATCTAGGTACTTGAGTACGGTATAAAGCCTGTGCGGTACGAAACATAAAAACGGCCAAAGATCTGGTAGCGCCCGACAACTGGTAGGAATCCAGTAGACACGACTTGCAATATTGTTTGATTGAACCTATCTTTTACTGTCTTTTTCAAATTACATGTATATATGTGCATCTATAATTATCGTTTTGATTTGAAACGTCTTCATTGTCATTAATCACGTTATACAAATTGGAGACAAACCCATTCTTATTGTGTCCTGCATGGCATTTATTGTATTTTGAGCGAAAACATCCGATGTAGAAAATTGCATTAATATACAAAACCTGTGTTGTCTGATGTAAAACTACCTGTTGCGTGACAAATGATATTAATAAAAGTATATGTTTATGGCTTGCATACATCGCGATTGTCTGCACTGTATACCTATTAAATGCATTTACGATACGAAGGATTATTAAAAAGAACCATTCTCCCCAGTTTCAATATAACGCAGATATATTTAAGTTCATTTACACACGATCTACACAAAAGACAATGAAATGGAACGAGGTGAAATTATATAAGTTACAAGTAGTGTTTCATATCAAATGAAGTATTTTGCTTCTTATTTTCTGGCCTTACCCATAAACCCATATTTAATTATCATGCACAAAAATAATAAGCAACAACCAGGCTGAGATTTCAAAAACCATTTATCTGTGGAAAAGAAATGATAATTTTCAAGAGATAAAAGGCATGGACTTCTTAAATAAAACATTAAATTGTCAAAAGTTTCGAAATTTAAGAGGCTGCCTGACCATCCGCTCAGCAACATTGAATTACAGTTCCCACTTTGCGTTTTGCAATAATGGCTTTCGAGAGATATTGAACAGTTTGAACGCGTGTTTCGCTCTATATATAGACCTCATAATTTTTACTGCCTTCATTTGGATTATAAGATAAACAAATATGAAAGAGTACATTTAGAAAGTATATTGAATTGTTTCAGTAATTTGCATATTACCCAACATATCAATTGATGTACGATGGGGAACATTTTTCTGTCTTAGACACTTGAAGCTTATGTGTATGAAAACAGTTGGCAATACAAAAGTGGAAATATTATATAAACCTGACTGGGCAAAATTCCCCCTTAAAACAAATCGTGACATTGTTTCTTGAAAAGCGCTCGTGGTGCCAACATTGTCCAGGGAATATACATAAGTGTATCACCGTTTCTTCATTTTTAAATGTTTTTATTCTGTGTCGATATGTATATCGTACACGATTCAATTAAACACAAAAGGATGTTTTTTCAAAACGTGTAATAAACATGGGTGTGTCCTTCTGATTCTCGGGTATAAGGGTTGCAGAATATGTTGCCACGATCCTTTGACGTTTATACATTTATTATCGAAATAGAACACATTGTTAACAACGTTACCGGATTTCCCTGTGTGCTTTAATAACAATGATGAGTATATGCATTACCAAACGGGTGATTTTGTTTGGTATTTCATCATTTTGTACATTTTTGATAATCATGCGACTGATAAGGCGGGCGCCATGCTGGTTACAGTATACGTAAAGCAAAAATAATATCAAATAGGGAATGCCACGTACCAAAACGCAGCCTCCCAAACAGGCCCCACATCACCCAGAGAGTGCACACCATCCCAACACACACACACACACACACACACACACACACACACACACACACACACACACACACACACACACACACACACACACACACACACACACACACACACACACACACACACACACACACACACACACACACACACACACACACACACACACACACACACACACACACACACACACACACACACACACACACACACACACACACACACACACACACACAATAGCATAAAAGCAAACACACGGAGGACAAAACGAACAATTAAAGACACAGTAGGGCACCGCCTTGGAACGGTCAGTGGTAAAAACACCACTGGGAGTCTTTCCAACCTGGTTTATGGTGCACCCAACCTCACTCTTACCCCACCATGTTCCAAAGTCTGGGACAGTGTAAATTCTTTTTATAAAAGTCATCTCATCATATGAATAATTGTATTTATAGATTATTAGCCAGAAATGACTAGAATATTTGCACCTTCTGACCGCCTTTTAATACTTAAGTACTATGATTGTACTGTACCATTTTGGTTTTTTTAAATGTGTGTTTGTTAATGAAAATAACCTAAAGACATAAGTATCATAAAACAAGCACTCACAAAAGAACTGATGATATCTGAAAACTTAAGAAAGACATAAAATGCAATGGGTTAGACTCAAAGCTAAACATATTCACCTAACTCAGGATTTTTACAGTGTTGTGGCATGTACATACCAAAAAATGGGAAACATGTCGAGGCGTACCACACACACTTGTTAATAATAGGCTCTACCTTATCAATGGTTTAAGGTGATAATAGGTTTTAAAGTGACAATTCTAATTTAGAAACATTGATAATGGATTGATGGTCTGTGGAAAATAAAAACAACTTAAAGTAATTGCTTAAATATATTATTTTGTACAGCATATTTTGTTTCTCAATATTTCCTTCTTGTAAATTTAAAAAAAATGATTCCATTCTTACCATGTAGGCTCGTTTTCCTGATTTTGACAAACTGTAAACATGTTTTGTAGTAGTCTTTTTGTAGTCTCATGACCGGGTATATTACCAAATACAAACCTTGTAGATTATTTTATTAATTAAACGTTTGCTGCTCTTTTCCATACCGATATGGTAAGGACATTTCAGTTAATAAATGACCTGCTATCAGTGGCAAGATAAGACGGTCTGCTTATCTTAAAACTGTGAATAAATCTGCCAAGTATCAGTTGTAGGCATGTCTTGTCACTATTGATATAGTTGTTTAAATGTATCGTTGACATTTTGTTTCTTTTTGCTGCTGATCATAAACCGGTAATTTTATTTTATTCATACTTCTTGTATGTTTTTATATTTGGTGTAGTGTAGGCACATAAATAATTATAGCCAGTTTGAAGTATTGTAGACATTTAAATACAAATATTCAATACTTGTATCTTTTTATGAGACAAACGGTAATCCTTGCAATGTTTTACCTATAACTTTAAAGGCATGTGAATGTTTCCTGTTTTTATAGAAAGAGTAATGTCAATTATATGCGATGGACACGGGCTCAAATGCCACCACCACACAACATCAACCTTTTCAAAGGATCTGTACATATTGCTGCCAACAGACACTTCGTAGACTTTGCCCTTCATGATAACAGGTCCCGAGATTTCTTAAATTGGTTAAAACACACACAAATACCAGATGAGACGTTTTCGCTACTTTGAATCATAACCCACATCTAGGGATAATTGGATCCTTTCTTGGTAAGTTCAATCTTTTAGTTCATAATTTTGTGCTGTGCAATTCTATAATTTAACCTTAAAAGCCTGACAGAAAATGCGAACAAAGTAATTCCATTGTTTGACAAGCAGGTGAACAAAATGAAAGTCAGAAACGAAGTGGATTATTGCAATCGTTTGGCAATTTAGTTGGGCGGGGAAAGGCTTTAAGCTAATATTCGTTCATTAGTGTCGATTTGCCAAACAAGTACATAATGTATATAACAAACACAATTTATTGCTATTTAATTTTAAGGAAGAATTGAAAATAACCCGAGAAAGCCTTTCTTCTTGCGCTACGTGAGCTGGAATCCGCATACAGCTGGCAAAGTGACAAACTGCTACGGGAAATACGTTAGAGACGTGTGTGTATTTGGCGTAGGAGATCTCTACCAGGCCTACAATGACATTGGGTTATTCGCTAACAAGTTTTATCTTGATTTTGAACCATTGGCTTTAGATTGTTTAGAGGAGGTTTTATATGAAAAAACCTGGAAACAATACGTTGAAGATATTTCTACAGACCTTACTCATTATACTAATTTAAATTATGCAAAAATGAAACGTAAAGCTAGCTGATACTTTGTAAGTACTTCAATAATTGATTGTCTTTGGTGTCCATGTGCAGCCTAATACTGTACATAATACTGAAACAGGGCGTTCATGTTCATCATAAACACGGCGCGCATACTATCATGTTAGTAGTATGGTCGTAACTTTTACCCCGAAACAAGGTATTTTCTTGCTGGTGTTACGTTCTTTTCAATCGGCGGTACGGCATTGTACGCCATGCATGCCTCAGCTTTGTAGCTATCACGACACAGACATTTAGTATAAACATTATTCATTCATATACCAAAGCATAAACAAATACAATTAATTTATTAACAACATCCCGAATGGAGAAAAAAGCTTATATACAGACATTTGACGTTTACTGAATTTGTATACTCAACTATATTTAAATTAAAGCTGCTCCCACCCAGTTACCGTTGAATTTTTTTTTCAAAATGACATACTAATACATAAAAATAAAAATAAAGTTTAGAATCAACAAAAGACGTAAAAATCTAGGTAAGAATTTTCAAATATCGATTGAAAATGCTGGTTTTACGGCACCGCTACACTATATGTTTATATTGGAATTTCAAAAGCGTTTGCGACGCTTTATTATTTGGTAGCGTATAATTTCATATCTACAGATATACGTGACAGGAATTTATACTGGAACCTTTTTACATGACTATATGTTCTAAAATATGTTATTTTCATACAGTTTGAAGAACTTATTTTTGTTACCAAAATCTGAGAGCGAGCAGCTTTAAACCCCCAAGTTACAATTTTATTGTATTTTCTATTGATTTTATTTGACTCGTCCGAAACTCATTGATGTATGAGTTATTTCTCTGAATACAAACACAATTAACTTTAATCCTAACTTCTTTTCGAATGTTTGTGGTTGTGACACACACTCACAATTTACCCTGAGTTTTTGTTTAATAAAAGGGTATGCTATTCTGTAGTCTTCATGTAGAAATCGCACATGGTTTTTTGACCCCTCGTACAATTTGCAGACTAACTTGTCATATATACTAGATCAAAATACTGGATTCGGATAACAGTTATAAAAGTGTTTCGGAATATATATATTTATGTGTACCAGGTTCAAAAAGCCAATCGAAACGAAACAATGTGTCAGAAGGGTCATTCAGTTGAATTCGCGGAAAGGGTTAGACATTGTTCAATATTTATTTTCATTTAAGTCTTCCAAAGGCAAACATAAAAAGAAAATGTATTCATCATTAAGGATGTCTGCTACGTTGTGTTCAGATTTCAACGATTTTCTGAAAATCAACATACATCAAGGGGAACATATCACCATCAAAATAAAACCTTAAAAAAGGTACCTATCCAGGCTTGTTTTGGCGCTAGGCTTCAACAAACTATGTCACCATATTTGGGAATGCAAAAACATTATTAAGTCATAGGTTACCATCATTATCTCCTGCTTATTCAATTAGGTAAAACCAATCATTTTTTATTACATAAATGTTGAAAATAATGGTACTGTGATTGAAAATCACTAAAAAAATTGACTCGGAACAAATAGTTGCCGAAATGCAGAATGTTAAAATTGAATTACCCCACCCACTTATTTTCAGAATGGCACTTAATTCTTGCATATCGATGGCCTTTAAATCAGTGAAGGGATTTCAACGATTTTCTGAAAATCAACATACATCAAGGGGGAACATATCACCATCAAAATAAAACCTTAATAAAGGTACCTATCCAGGCTTTTTTTGGCGCTAGGCTTCAACGAACTATGTCACCATATTTGGGAATGCAAAAACATTCTTAAGTCATAGTTTACCATCATTATCTCCTGTTTATTCAATTAGGTAAAACCAATCATTTTTTATTACATAAATGTTGAAAACAATGGTACTGTGATTGAAAATCACTAAAAAAATTGACTCGGAACAAATAGTTGCCGAAATGCAAAATGTTAAAATTTAATTACCCCACCCACTTATTTTCAGAATGGCACTTAATTCTTGCATATCGATGGCCTTTAAATCAGTGAAGGGATTTCAACGATTTTCTGAAAATCAACATACATCAAGGGGAACATATCACCATCAAAATAAAACCTTTAAAAAGGTACCAATCCAGGCTTTTTTTGGCGCTAGGCTTCAACAAACTATGTCACCATATTTGGGAATGCAAAAACATTATTAAGTCATAGTTTACCATCATTATCTCCTGTCTATTCAATTAGGTAAAACCAATCATTTTTTATTACATAAATGTTGAAAACAATGGTACTGTGATTGAAAATCACTAAAAAATTGACTCGGAACAAATATTTGCCGAAATGCAAAATGTTAAAATTGAATTACCCCACCCACTTATTTTCAGAATGACACTTAATTCTTGCATATCGATGGCCTTTAAATCAGTGAAGGGATTTCAACGATTTTCTGAAAATCAACATACATCAAGGGGAACATATCACCATCAAAATAAAACCTTAAAAAGGTACCTATCCAGGCTTTTTTTTGGCACTAGGCTCCAACAAACTATGTCACCATATTTGGGAATGCAAAAACATTATTAAGTCATTATTAACCATCATTATCTCCTGTT
Organism: Saxidomus purpurata; assembly: GCA_022818135.1. Classification (NCBI taxonomy): domain Eukaryota; kingdom Metazoa; phylum Mollusca; class Bivalvia; order Venerida; family Veneridae; genus Saxidomus; species Saxidomus purpurata. Next base: position 13,724 of record JAFMSR010000612.1, read on the forward strand.
TATTCCATTAGGTAAAACCAAACATTTTTTATTACATGATTGTTGGAAATAATGGTACTGTGAATGAAAATCACTAAAAAAACAGAACAGTCAGTAATACATATAAATGATACATGTTTGCCAGGTTTAAATTGGTTTTCAAGAAATGACTTCCAACTTTGAAAAACACTTTCACAATCTTCTATAAATTTATGGTATATTATGACCTTCTAGGGATGAATGTCACACAGTTTCTGTAATTTGTCCCATTTTTTCAGCAATCCCTCCATTTCACTATATACTAATACTCTCATGTTCACCTGAAATTAAAAACATTCCCCTGTTACATGCAATTGCGATCATATTATGTGCATTTTGATTAAATAAAATAATGCTTTTAATTGATCTTTAATAGAAACAAAGTATAACATTATTCAAATAAAAAAAATGGTTTTGCATAATTGCACTACTCATTTACAACACCTATCTTTAGTTTGACTTTAGTGTTGAATGGACTTGCTGGAGTTACAGATGAAAATGTATGGTGAAGTTACTGAGAAATAGCAACAGTGTTTGAAGATGTTTGTTAGATAAGATTGTGTAAGATAGCTTACTGGTTAACTTTCAAAATTATGTTTTTGAGTCAGTTTGATAAAACTATGTCTTCACTAAAATAAAACTATCAGGTTCATTACATCTAAAAAAATTGGTCACTGAGGTATGTGAGCAAATTAGAATTGCTTACTCTGACTGTCCATGGAGTTTAATCAGTCTACAGTCTGCTATTCAGTTCTCTTTCCATTTTTATCACATTGTCCTAGAATACTAGTTTATACAACCCAAACAAAACATCTTGTTTAATGCAAGTATGTTGGGTACACATTAGGTGTCTGTATAGTTGTTATTCATGAAATGAGGGCACATGAAATGAACATACTAAGCCTGTTTTGTTTGTTTAGAAAGACATGCAATTCTTACCTATTAAATTTAGCCATATTGCATACCAAGCAAACAGATCATTAGTTCAGTCCAGCTGTATTGTCAATATGCATCTAAAAACAAATGTGTAAACAGAAGTAAATGTAATCCCATAATTTTAAAAATTTGAAGATGAAACTCTCTGTATGTATCAGATACTGACATTACAAAAGTAAATATCAATTTGTATTCTGAGACCATACACATATGATCAATCATGAGTAATAGTGACACAAAAGTATCTTATAAAGATCTGCTATTGAATGCTGTTTAGGTACTTTTTAACATGTAAGTACTTTCAGTCCTTATATATGCATGTATTCACCTGTAAAAGACAATACAGTTTGTGTATGAGAATAACTGCAGTTTACAAAGAAGTAGATGTATATTGCAAAATGTGATAGTATGGCATAATAGTGTTATTGTGTCAGCCAATTATCCTTAAAACTCAAAATCTCAGGATATCATACCATGGTATTCAAAAAATTCAATTGTTATATAGAGTTTTATTAGAAAAGCACTGTTTGGAGTATTTGAAACCTTTGCAGACCATAAAAAATAAATACCTGATGTGCATTTTGTGTACATGTATCTTGCATCTACAGGTGGACATTCAGCTGTATTGTGAATTTTAAATGTACACTCTGCTGCTTTCCAAGTACATTGACTTTCCTCTATCAAGTAAAATAGCTGAGTTCCTGTAAAAGAAAAAGATATGAAACTACATACATTTTCCTGCCATTTTATAAAAATATGTAACAGAGTATGTGACTACCTAGCAAGTATTGAGAAACAATTTTGGCAAAAACTATGCAAGTTAGAATTCAAAAGCAGATCTGAATCATAAATTCACTTTTTCATTTGTTATACTTAAATGAAGAAACAAAAAGGACATTATACATATAGTATTACATTCAGCTCTGTCAACAGTATCTTGTCCTTCAGCACATAAGCAAACAAATGGCATTTCCTTGGTGTCTTAACCAATATTGGCCCAACTTGTTGAGGCTGATGAAGACAATGCACCCATTGTAAGTAGTTGTTTTCAGCATCTGGTCTGCATGGTGGGCTGTCTAAAGCAAAGGAAAAATATATAAAGATAATGTCACAATTAAAGTATACTTAGTGACTGTGAACTAAATTTGATATTAGTTCATTAAGCTGGGAAGCCCAGGGAACAATCACCAGTTCATAAACCAGAATTTATGGCAAGTTTTTGTACTAGACATAGTGTGCACATGCATACATTTTTACTTTAAAGTTTGATTCTTATTAACTAATTCCTCTACAAACAGTGCCATGCATCTTTGGTGCAGGTAGGTCATATGCAATATGTTTACTAGAATCTACAACTTTAGAACAAGCAGTTTATATATCATGGTGTTTACTGCAGCCTTTTCAGATTTAGTAACAAAGTATTTTATCATCCTCAAATGCATCTCTTTAGCTTTGAACAAAATCATCATCATCATCATCATCATCATCATCATCATCATCATCATCATCATCATCACTCTGCATCAACAGCAGTATAGTTATAATTATATGTAATAGAATACACACATGATATGTTATTATCATTATGATATTTCCATGGGCTAAAGTAAATAGCTAGTCCAACAGTAAGGCTGTTGAAATTCCTTATCAACCAGGCATCCACTACAGCACAGGTTGTAAGTCCTCGGCAGGATAAGAAAATGTTTTTGAAATCATTCTTCCTGGCTTATTTCCCCAGGTCTAGAATAAATTATATCAACAGCATATTTGAATTTATGTGATCAATATAACTTGGTTGCTGTTTCATGATTCCTCGGTGTCAGTTTTACTTCCGGGTCTAATTATATCGAAAAAGTGATCTTATTCTCTAATAACAAGTGAGAAATAAATACTTACGTAACTGGAAGGTGATACAAACACATCCAGCGTCAACATCAACAACATAAATGCGTATCTAACCTTTCAAACCGCTTTATAAAATAAAACTTTTTAGCACTTTGAGTTTGACCTTCGCGGAAATACACCGTTTATGACGTCATCGGCACTCCGCAGATTAATCAATAAATTGTGATATTTCAAACATAATAGGTTGTACACCACGAAATGAGACTCATTGGTGATTACTGCATGTAAAACAGTGAAATAAAGTAGCAACCTATACTTTTTGAAAGTTTACAGATCATTTTTTCAGTGGATAGCTATTTTACGACATTTGCTCACTTCCGATAGTTAGCGCATGTGCAGAACAACGTAGCAGACATCCTTAAAAACAAATTCATTTGCCACGTCTGTAGCTAATATGAGTAAGTAAGTCATTCAGCTGCGAGGTACATATTAATTAAGTGTCAGAATATTAAAAATGCCGAAATGACTGTTTAAATTACAGTTCAATTTTGACACTTGTACAAATGCTTACTTTTCAACCCATATGAAACAAATTACTGGTTTTGTCCTACGTTCAAATGGTATGTTAGCGTTAACCTTAAAGTACGAATACCAGCTTCTAGTTGATATACCGTTCGCCGCCACGACGTTTGTAAAGGGTGCCGAGTATAAACAAAAAACGTCAATCAAGGAAAATGGTTTCCCTTTGGCGTTGTTAAATGCCTTAAAGCAGCACGATCTTGCACACACATTAGAATAATTTCAGGCACACATTAAACATAACATTAATTTTCTGTCAGAAAACACGTCACTAGCATCAATTTAATTCAATAAATAAAGATTTAAAGTTTGTCAGAATCAAATTGACGTGTTCATTACATATGTAGCTGGGATGCCTGTTTCTTTACTGTACACAACTAGTCAAGTTACTCTGGTACATGGTGATTTCGTGCTTAATATCTTAATACGGTATAACCAGTTTTTGCTTTTCCTATTTACACAGTCAATGTTCATACACAGTCTCTTGTTTACGGCCTCTTCTTCCTTTTTCGATTCTTGCAGTGTATAACTGGAACCCTAGACTTACTTGTTGGTTTATAATTTTGGAATTAAGAGGGTTACTCATCTTGTTTCACAGTATAATGCATTGTTTACAGTTTGTGTCATATTCTGCATATTAGGTGATTGATATAACTCTGTAGAATTTGTTTCTACTCAAATGGTAAAATCTAGAATGCATAGGTGTGTTGGTGGTGTGCACTTCTGGGTGCTGTGGGGCTCGTTTTGGGGAGGCTGCGTTTTTGGTACGTGGCATTCCCTGTTTGATATTATTTTTGTTTTTTTGTTTCAATTTAGCAGATGTAAAGTACTTTTAACTTTTCTTGCTTTTCATGCCTTTCTGAAATTCAGTAACAGTTATATTGAAACAGGGTTGTTCAATGGTTTTATATTTTTTATCCCTGTGTTATTACAAGGTAAATCTAATACAATAAAATGTATTACGCGTGCTTTTGTGAACAACCCTTCTACAACACAGATTTTGAGCGGGACGTTCTTGGCTATAACAGCTGAGAGCTCCTTGTACAAACGGGGCCCAGTCTGCAGACATCTAAGGTAGCGTTTACATTCTGCCAATGGCTGGTCCTTTACCCATTCTCTTATCTACGTTGTTTTGTCAACTTGTATTTGTAAATTTTAGTCACATAAATCAAATAATAATTAGAGTTGTAATATCAAATAAAACTCATCTATACTCTGAATTTGTTTGTGTTATTGACAGTATAAATTAATTGCTAATGAACCTGGGCTAATAAAACAGGAAATGGTGACCAATTTCGTCCTGCTGTTCGTTCTGTGCATTATGATCAAATTTTGTATGACGGTCAGTCCTGTAACACATATATACACTTGTCAGTATGTTTGCAGAACAAAATCCTTTAATTATTAGTAATGCACAAAATTAAAATTTTCAAATTATTGACTTACAAAGTTATTAAAATGCATTTGTCGTTATATCAGACTTACATTTAGTATTAAACGCCTTTATTTCTTTCGACATGTTCTTATTAAGAAAAAGACTTCTGTTAAAACTGACACTTAGACTTTAAAATAACTTACTCAGCTGAGCATTTGACTTAAGTTTTTTGTGTAACTGGTTTCTGCTTTACACTCATAGTGAAATGAATGTTACCAAAGTTATATCTTAGAAAAACGATTCTGTAGAACAGACTATAAAAACTGTTTTGACTATCCCTGTCAAAAATGGAAAAGCAACATAGTTTGCAAGGTTTATTTTCAGGTTTTATCGCCAATTAGTGAAACAACTCAGTAGAAGTTATTTCTATCACAATTTCAAGCAATTGTTTTGATTAACTGCAAACAAAAGGCATGCTCGTCGACATGCAGCACGTGCGTGACTTGTGCACCATTGTGCAGCTTATCCAGTTAAATCCGTTTTTATTTTACTTTATTTTAAAATTGGTTTGATTATGTCAAAATATTGAAACTCATCAATTACCATTGTTAGGATTATATTACTGGGACAAATTAACCCGATTCCCCTGACCTCTGTTAGCATAATTTTACGGTTGATATTTGTTCTGTATTTATCTTTGGTTATTACTTGACGAGTATTCACGTGGCAAGCTATATATACGATACTTCTTAAATATCGTTCAGACCGAATGAAATTACCGATTTAACATGTTCGTACATTGAACGAATTTCCCATCAATGCCAGATGGTATTAGTTTGAAAAAAAAATGCAGTTTATATTTATTATATGATTTGCTTTCAAGTAATCCAAAAAAGAACCTCATTAAATAAGATTTGTCTTTCAATTCCTTTTTTTGGTTATAGCATTGAGTTCAAAAATAACGTCAATGGTACTGTAATTAGAGTGGAATGCAAACTGAGCATCGGTTATTTTTAGATCTTTTTCTTCTCAGGTTTTTAGAATGTTATAAATAATAACTGTAAAGAGCTTAGCAAAACAACTCACTAAAACGATGCCTCTATACCCATTGTGTAAAGCGGTATAGCAAAATGTTTGTCCAGCTAAATTTCATCTGAACCGGGTTGGTTCACCAATTGCATCTATACTAGATTTGAGATATTCATGTATGGTTTTATTTAAAGAAAATGCTATGTTTGTTGGCAGCGATTTCGTTGCAACTAGAAATCGGTGTTTGAAATTTACAATACCTAAAATCATGTACAATCGTCGTGTTCAGATTGTCCATCTGAATGTTATTGATTAAAAAACAGATTAAAGTAATCATCAATCAATTCCTATTTGATCAGCAGACTGATTACGTGCCTTTTCCGTACACATTTTCCAGACATATCTAGGACTACTATGTTTCATAACATTCATTTATTTACTAAATTATCAATAAAAACTTGTTTGACATTTTCTCAACAATGTTTATAACCTTTCTTTTGTGTAACATTATCTACCTCATGACATTGATTTAATTCATATTATACCCAAATACCACATATTTATACATGTATTTTTTACATTCATGATTATACCGCTTTTGTCTGTTTGTTTACAAATGAAAATACAAAAGTTTGAATAGCAACTTTTCATTTAAATAGTTGTTTCCCTTAGTACAGCGAGTAAATACCGAGTGTAAATAGCAGAGCAGAACAGAACTGAAACAAGCATTTTATTTACAAACCAGACTTGAACATTAACAGTTCATCGCCTTTCATATTTGCATGCTCCTCCCCCCCCTTTCCCCACCCCCTCCTCACAAAACAATCTATGAAGCAAAATGTAACTGTTCTTTTCTAATTCCGAATGCTTTATTACAAGAAAAATGTATTCTGTTTACCAGCTTCAAATGGGTCGTATTTAGGAGTTTTAAAAAATTAAACATTCTTGTTTTTTCTGCTATATCTGGGTATATAGTGATTTCTTAATTAAGAATGCACTGGACAAATTAATATGAAATGATATTCGTCTTCAATATTATTTTTGATGCATAAAGTACATTTTCGTTCACTTTTATTGCTGCGTCTATGTCTACCAGTTTCGATGTTTAATCGATGAGACGACAATCGTGTCTTAGATATAAAATTTCTCGGTTTATAATCATGCATTTTTAGTAGGTATTCTGATATTTCGAAATTGTCTTTAAGTTCTTTAGATAGTATGATAGACGATTTAGAATTAACATCTTGTCTCAGTTCATAATACCATTTTCTTCTATGATATCATTTCTTAGTGTTATAATCATAGTATATTATATGCAATTATTACTTTTCTCTGAGTAAAGTTTCAAAATATATTTTATTATTCGTATTTGCCTTAATATGTATAACGGACATCTTCCCGTTTCACCATACAGTACAGTAATACAGGTTGACATTTTTACATTTAATCTCTTTCCAGTTGTTTTTATTTCAAAAAGCCAAAACTTCACACGAGCTATTCATTGTTGATGCCAAAGTTTAACATGATTAGTGTTGGAATATTTAAATACCTTGTAATATGAACCTAAAGCCTCCAAGGCTTTTCCAGCCACAGTTTATGAAGTATTTACAAGTGATCCATCATTCGAAAGTACATTACATACATAGTATGTAGCACCCTAATATTTCCATTACCGTAATTAATGTTTTTTTTTTGTCTTTGGAATTGCCAAAAGACAACCCGTTTATTAGCACAGTATAATACAATACCAAAGTCAACATATAGTAAGTAAAGGACATAAACAACGTATGGTGTAGATAATGTCCATATATTTAATGAATATCATATCAGCAAAACTTTGTAGATAGTTGTTTTATAAAGTTTTTTTTTTAAATGCTGTTTTCTGTTTTTATTCTCTAAATGGGTTTGTGCAACCAATAACTCATAGTGTATTGTTTTACCATATTATGGAATTTCTGTCGGCAGTCACTCGTAAAATACGTTTTGTAGATACAATAAGCTATTAGACTAAGTAGTATATTAATACATTTATTTCCTAATTCGATTCTCTCAAACGGAAATAAATCATTTATCCCCTAATTAACAAATCATCATTCAGGGAAAATAAATAACAAAACACTGTCATGAATTTAGGAATAGTCTTGCATTGTATTGTATCGTATAGTTTTAGTAACAACAACTCATATACAAATTCGATATACAAAAGCAAACAACGGCAATACGTAAACAGAATAACAATCATTCTGAAAAAAACAGCACCTTTCTAATTCTAATTCTAATTAATCCAACACTGTGTAACGTTCATTCCTATGAATCCCACATTGTTCAACGTTCATTCTCAGTCCAACACTGTTCAAGATGCATTCTTATTAATTAATTCAACACTGTTCAACTAAAGTTCAAAGTACATAACAAAAGATCAACTCATATAAGAAGAACGCTTACTGTTCAATATAACACTTCATTTTAACACCTCAGCATTGCCTCTTAAAATAGTGAAATATGTTAAAATCTTATCACCACTGAATCTAACCAGTGCTGGGAATTGACAAATAATAATTTGATAAATGAATCTTTAAAATGCATTGTCAATGTTCAACATGTATAATGCACATTCTAGAACACAAATTGGCATGAAAGAGTGTAAATGACGCCGTGGGTGGGAAGGGAATCTAAAATACGAACTACTTAACACAATGCGAAAACTTCGAATAAATCTAAACCCGATAAACTGGGTATAAATACTAAACATGCACGATTAGCTCGTGCAGAATAACATGAAATGACTGAATGATTTATAAAACCTGGGATAAATACATTAATACTCTGTCATATCAAGTTTATATCCTATAACTATGTTTTAGTGATTTTTGAAGGATTTTGAAATACCACTTTTTGTAAAAACATCCGATATCATTAGCCAAAAGTCCGAATGATAGCTGCAGTCTAAGAAAAAATTATCGTAGTCTTCTACGTTATTACAGTGGTAACATAACGGATTCTAGTTTATCTTCCAGGTAAAAAAGATTGAGATTTGTAGCAATGATATTATTGACAACTTTATACTTAAATTGCTTAATTTTATTATCTATCACAATTTTGTTTAGAGCATAGTAAAATGATTTCCACTTAAGGTTATGTCCAAACACATGTTCCCAGTGGTTATGTAGATACGGGCGTTCACATACCCTCGTACGTTATTTACCCCTTTATTGTTAATATCTTAAACTCTAGTAAAAATCTCAAACTGCGTTTTAACTTTTGTCTAACGCGAATCATTTGATTACAAAATTGTTTTCCATGAGGCGGGTAATACTTCTTTCATTATGTTAATTTCAGACATCCAGTTTTGCTTTTGATCAAGGTTACGAAATATTCGATTTGCATCAATTTTCCCTTTTTTCAGATAAAATATCATCAATAAAAATAGTTTTACATTCTATCCAGGCTTTGAATATTAATCATTTTCCTTTGTTTTTAATGAAACGATAACCCCAAATTGCTTGCTTTCTTATTTCCCGGAAAGACTCAAGTTGTCTAGTGTTAAGCATATTATTATGAAAATCAATCCATTTTATAGAAAGATGAGGAATTTAGTTAAAGGAAGATATTTGAATAAATCTAGGTTCATGTTGAAAATCAAAAGATTATTTCCATATTGATTCAAAAAGAAAGATGGTATGGCCTTCCAATTGGCGATGTCCGTTGTAATAATGTTTTTAACCCATTTTAAACATAGTGGTGATTTTACGATATATTTTGTCCGTTTTCCCATTCCAGAGAAATTAAAAAAAAATAAAGAATTTATTTGACTTACAACTGTTTTTGGCATTTCCAAGTTTTGAATAAGATACGTTTATTTTGGTAATAAGAAGATGACATTCTAATATTTTGTAAATTTAATCTCGAATTCCTTAGTACTTTCGTTATTTTCGAGTTTGCCTATCATAAGCCTTCCGTTTTAGTTTTGTTTAGTTTAAGGCCATAATATATTCCAAATTATTCAATAATTCCCATCGCAGTGGGAATTTCTGACTTATCTTTTAGAAAAAGAGTGGTATCATCGGCCAACGGAGATATTTTTAAATGCTTTATAGATTCTTTAGTTCTTACAGAAATTCCATTAATACCTGCACGCTGTCTAATTTTGTCGCCAAAATTTCAACTACAATGACAAAATTCAGAGCTGATAACGGACGTCCTTGTCTAATACAACGTGACATTTAATTTATTTATTACACACTTTCACGTAAAAGTCAACCGTTAGGCCGTCAAAGCCGAGGCTTTTATTGAGTTTCATATCGTAAATACCTTGATAACATTCTTCATATGTAAACAAACCTTCGTACTGATCTGAAATCCCGCTTGTTAATTTATTTTCTTAATCAATTGAGTTGAGATAGGTTTCTGTATTTAAGATGTTTTAATCAGAACTATATAACTGACTATAACATATTTTACTTCCTGATTTAAAATTTCTTTTCTGTCTGTTATTTGTATGTTATTGACGACTAAAACAATTATAACCTTTCTTTTTTGTCTTGATGTTTCAAGACTATGAAACTATTTTGAGTTTTGTTCACCTTTGTCTAACAGTTTAACTCTTGAGCGAATTTGTGTACCCGATGTATTGAGGCTATAAATCTGTTCATTCTCTTGTTTTAGCTCATAAATACGACCATTGATATTAACATCTGGATTTGTAATGTTAAGTAAAGCATTGGGCTCTTTTTCTAATTTAGATAGTTTTTCATGTCTTTCTCGCGAAATTTGTTTTGCGAACTTGATTGATAATTCATTTGTTTCTATCTTACACATGTTTGCTTTTAATGTCGGACGATAACACCAAATTGATAACTTTATATATATTATCAATATATTTATCATCTTCAAGTAAAGAGTTATTAAATTTCCAAAAGCCTCGTCCTCGATAATTTAGTATTCTTAATTTGAGAGAAGTTGCCAAATGGTCTGTATATTTTATTTGTGCAGGCCTATATCAGCAGAATATACAAGTGGAATAACATTTTCATCAATTAACCAAACTGTAACCTGCTTTTTCAATACCATTTTTGCGACGCCAAGTGAATTGTTGAATGTTTTCGTTATTACGTTTCCAGATATATATTAGATTGTGTAGCTTTTTTTGCTTTCTTTGTCAGGTTGTGATTAACATATTCTATCGGATTTTAATAGCACATCGTTAAAATCTCCAGCTACCATCTTCAGTCCTTGGCTGTTTTCACTTAATATATCAGTTAAATCTCTGAAATTTTTTTTATTAACTTTCTATCATTTGCTGCGTAGATATTTACTAACTTATACGTATTGTGATTAAATTCAATATTTAGTACTATGTATCTACCATTCGCATCATATAACTCGACAATTTGCTTGCTTACAAAAATTGAACAACCTCCACTACTGGTTGAACAAAACGAATGAAAAGTATCCCAATCTTCAAACTGAAAAGAAATATCTTTTCTAATTTCCGGTATGAAAAAATACAATTTGTGCTTTTTGTTGCGTTAACCATTCCTTTACCCTTGCTCTTTTATTCCTATCTCGTAAACCATGCGCATTTAAAGAAACAAAATGATGGAAATATGTGCTTCTTTTAGAAGCGCACATTATACCAGATAAAATTTACAAAGTACAAAATACGAAAACTTCGTGCATTGTGAAAAATTATAGTAAACGTTCAAATCGATTACTATCATACTTTTGACTATATAGGTCACATGACACGGCATGATTTTACTATAGTTGTCATAGAATACCTTCAAAAAAGACATGCATACACAGCAGATGCTAAATAATTTACAGTACAGAAAAGAACAAGTCGTCAGAATGCGAGTTAACGTGTATATACCTAGGTAAACACATTTATGCACCTCCCAAGTCTTCCGAAACGAAATAAAGAAATACATGTGCAAATTTGTGCAAGTATACACATTGTTTATTGTTATCATACAGTGGTCGAATCAAATTTAATAATATTCCATATAAGACACTTTTTTATGAGTTTTACCCATTGTTCATTGCTATATATAGTATCAAAACATTACTGTAGGTCAATAAAATAACAATATAAGTTATTGTCACGTCTAAACTGGCTTTCTAAAAAAGTATGTAATAAAATTAATGCATCTACAGTACTATTATTTGCTTTAGATCAAAATTGCGCATCCGTAATGACATCATTTTCGACCGACCATTTCTTAAATCGTTCATTTACAACAGTCGTAGATAACTTTGCAACGCAGCTTATGAGTGTAATACCTCTATAATTGTTCGTATTGTATGGAACAGTTTTGATGCAAAAATTACATTGAGCCTTCTGACATCCCGTCTTGCATTGTTACGTGTGTATTTGTCCATCTGATATTACATGTTTCTTTTTGATATGCTCTATGCTTTAAACTGGAGAAATGATTACTGTATTTGTCTAAATGGCAAGTGCCATTGTGCAATTGATTTGTGCCTACTTATAATTGACTACTGCATCGTGTATGCGTACAACTTTTAGTTGCCTTCCATTCATTGCTTAATGATAATTGCGTACGTTAAACTGAAAAGTACATACGCATTAATTAATACTAAGTGTCTATGTGTTCATACGCTTTGTGATTACGTTTACTTTCATTGACTACTGTGTTTATACATAATAGCAGTAAGCATAATGACGAATGCAACTTGTAAGAATGAAATAGAAAGGGAACCAATAATACCTATACCCTGCGACTGCATAAATCAACCAAAACGGGCACCAATAATACTGGTACCATTTTAAACCGCGAACGAGAACTCTTGCGAATATTTCTTTTGCCATTGGTATAGTCTGGAGTAACTACTCCTACCATTATGTTAATCGGGTATTTATTGTTTAAGTAAATGTGTTACAATTCACATTTGACATAACTGATAAATCTATTAGCTAAAGTAAATAATCGCTTATATTCGGACAGTCATGTAAATATTTCGTCGTTTTGAGCTATTTTTGTGTTTGGGCACAAACTAAAAGCTGTACGTACAGTTTAGATGTAAGGAGATGTATCTCATACAGGAAGATATATATGAGCCGCGCCAAGCAAAAAAGGTCCTTATCGTAATCTGCGCGTAATCGAAAAATATGATGTGCTCCGGGGCTGGGGTGTACTCCCCCTGATTAATAGGATCTTTGGTGTCATCCTGATTAATGGGAGCTGGGATGTATTCCTCATTAATAGGAGCTAGGCTGTGCTCCCCCTGAGTAATAGGGGCTGGGAAGTAATCCCCCTCATTAATATGAGCTTTGGTGTCATCATGATTAATGGGAGCTGGGGTGTAATCTCCCTCATTAATAGGAGCTGAGATATGCTCCCCTTGATTAATAGGGGCTGGGATGTATATTCCCCGATCAACAGAAGCTTTGGTGCCCTCTCTCTGATAAATACTAGTGACCGGGATGAACTTCCTTTGACTGAAACCCCCAGCCCCTGCTACCCCTCCTGAACGTACCGGCGGCACCATAGACTGGATATCATATCCTTCAGAGAAGGTCATGGGTTGTGTTTGATCGGCATTAAGTGTCCCCATTATCTGGTGACACCCTGGTCTGACCCTGTGTGTTTTTCCTGGGATGAGGTAAGTGACACTTGAGCAGACCCATGCAGAGGGGTGCCACAGGGATCAGCTTGATGAACATCTGACAATGCAATGTTTGACAGGGGTTGGCCCCTCAACATGGCGAATGTGACCAACATGTTGATAAGCCGCGGTAAAAACTTGATTCTCCCGGGGTGTCAAATCATACCCCGAGGCGGGGGCATCCCAAATCCCCCCGTGTTTCAATCACCCGATCGACCCCCTTGGAAGCTAATGTCTCCCCATCCCCTCCAAAACTGACATGCTTACGCCTCAACCCCCTGGCTATTTATTTAAGCGAATAGATTAATCGGTCATGTTAAATGTGAATTATATAATACATTTACTAAAAACTATATACCTGTTTACAAACTCACTTCTTTTTTCGTCTGTTATCGGCGTGATAGTGGGGTAGTTGCTCCCTTTTTCGTCTGTAATCAGCGTGATAGTGGGGTAGTTGCTCCATTTCTGATCAATGCTTATTACATGCATGTGATCATACAAACATGTACATTTGTTATATCCTAGCTACAATTAACATGTGATATTTTGAGGAAAAATAACACAATTCTGTATATTACAGATATATCAAAATGTAGATTTCTGTGCGATACCTTTATCAGGTACAGAAAATTTAGGAGAATGATTCAAGTTTTGAAGTGAGATAAAATAATTTTACAAAAGGAGGCAAGTTTTACCATTAAATCTCTCAATTTAATCATACTGCCAGAATAATTATTCTCGTTCGTGGTTTAAAAGGGTACCAGTATTATTGGTGCCCGTTTTGGTTAATTTATGCAGTCGCAGGGTATAAGTATTATTGGTTCCCTTTCTATTTCATTCTTACAAGTCCGTTCATTTAGTTGCATTCGTCTATATGCTTACTGCTATTGATTATGTATAGATATATACACTTTACATTTTCACGTAATCACATTAAGCAATGAATGGAAGGCAACTAAAAGTTGGAAATAATCTACTACACGTTCCCCTTTTAGAATCATACAAGTAAAGTTTTCAACAGTTTTATTATCATGCAATCGGCTAATTACTACCCGTAAATAAGCAGCTTAACAATTATATAAAAGATATTCTCCAAACCTATTAGATGTATATTAAGTAATGTGAACACCGTGTAAACGGTGTGTATATATACTATTATCATTACATCGAAATAATGTACACATCAATACTTTAGTTTTCTCATTGTGCCGATACTTTTGGCAACAAATTATGAAATTTAATTCATATGACTATGCCACTTGCCGTTACAACTAAAAACAAAAATAATATCAAACAGGGAATGCCACGTACCAAAAACGCAGCCTCCCCAAAACGAACCCCACAGCACCCAGAAGTGCACACCACCAACACACACACACACACACCCACACACACACGCACACACAACCACGCACACACACACACACACCACCAACACACACTAGCATACAAAGCAAACACACGAGGACAAAACGAACAATTAAAGGAAGCCTACACCAGAGGTGTTTGTGGGTAAACTGCGAATTTAACCGGAAAAGCTAAAAGTAGAATTTTAGTTTTGGCAGTTCTTTTTCGTATCGAAAATATTATTGCTTCGGTTTAACTATAATTGAAATTGACAAGCCAATGTTTTGTCCATCGGTTTATTACTGACAAAATTAGTAATATGACTAATGATTCCTTCTAAATTTGTAATGTTTAATGTCGTACAAGCTACAGAGGTGTCGTCCACAAACACTCTCGTAATACTTAAAATATTGTTGATAATGTCATTAGTATACTAGATAAAAAAGCGGTCCTAACTCTGAGCACAATTGAACCCCAGCTTCAACGAACTCTGTAACGGAATACTAACTGCCTATAAAATCGTTATGAGACCTAAAATGTAGATACGATTCAATTCAATTTAGTAACCAATCATTTATACCATAATATTTTAATTCGAAGGTTTTCCCTTATGTAAGAATTTGAACCAAAGGCTTGAACAATCTGGTTATATGATTTTTATATACTCAATGTTCAATTTAAATTTGAAAGTTGCTTGTCATATTTTTATTTCTTAAAAATGACATCGATGACATTATTTCTTATTTAAACGTAATAATCTACTTTTTGTGAGTTTCTCCAAAGGACGTAATGCAAAGTGACGTTAGTCGTGCGTCGTTTTTATTTCCAAGATGACAGCGTCCATAGCTGACGTAACAAGGACGTACTCAAAATTATCAATGTCAAAAGAGACAAGTTTTTACGGTGCATATTTGCTATTTAATAAATGTATATATGCCGACCTAAGCAATTCCATTGCGACAGTTCAACAATTTCAGCATACCGACTTACTTTAAATTATCGGCCTCATAGGATACAGTTCGCACATTTTCGTCATTTGATATACATGTAAGGGCCTTAAACTTTAAATGGTCGACATTAAACACGTGAATCAGACGGATGAATTCCGTAATCGTGCGTCCTAGAATAGACACTGCCTAACACTCCCGTAACAGGTGATGTATCAAGTACATCATTCTATACAGACAGTACCTGTCTGACCTCGGACACACAGACGCACGAACACATGTCAAATATTATTATTCGACGCCGCCAGAATATTTGGAATGCAAAATAGATTTGATCCATGGACGCGAGTCTTAGAATAGTTTCGTAAAAAATTAAAATTAAACACGTAATTTTTTCTACATTCGAGGCCTCAAGGACATGAAATTTGATTTGTACACAAACTTCAAGAAAAGATAAGTAAATCAAAACCATGTCCGCAAACTAAACTCCTTAATACATGCAATAAAAATAAGCAAAATAAAATGACAAGATGAAAATCACACTGAATAGATTTTTCAAAGAGTCGAAATGTAAATTAGTGCTTACAACTGTATGAATTCAATACAAATAACCCCAGGTGTTATATTTTGTTTAATTTATTTAATTCATATAAGTTATTTTGATAAAGAATAGCATTTACCGTTCTTATAAATAAAAAGAAATATAAATTTCGTTAACAGAAATCCATTCTCAGACTGTCGGAAATGTTTAAAATGCGACTCACATTACGGTCTTATTGCGGTCCTTAGATAATAACGGAAAGCGCAGCTCAATAAACTCCGCATATATCGACTCCGGATATAACGTAGCTTCTGATATAACGAACAAATTTTTTTGGGCCCAATTTTTGTCCCTTGTAATGTAAAAATATACGGTTATATTGTACTCTGGTTATAAGGAAACTTCGGATATAAGGAACAGTATTTTCTGGCCCACAATGCAAAAGGTACAGTAAAATAATCGTATTTATTATATATCTATAATTATTTTGCCAAAAATACAGCCTATATTCAACCATCAAATACGGCCTGACAGAAAAAAATTCCGTATTGTATGTACGTGGAATACAAAAAGCGCGGCAAAATTTGTAAGAGTGCATTCAATTGGCTCTAAAATGCACATGACGTTAATAACGTCGCTTTTGATTGGGTCGTTACTATTTGTTTATGTGATGACGTCAATAAAATGGCGTCGCATACTCCGTATATTTCGCGCTAAAAAGGGTTTTTCTTCAATTTCATGCTTAGAATATCATTTTAATTTAGTTTATTCGCGCAGACAAGTGTCAATAGGTATATAATAAAAGGGTTATTAGTATAGTAATGTGATCCATAAGCCGGATTGGCTCTCGTCGGACGCACGACTCCAGCAAATCCGGCATGCTGGATCACGCTACTATACTAATAACCCTATTATATCTAACTGCAAATATGTTTAAGAGTTAAAAGAAATATGTTGATTTTGCATTTTTCTTTTGCCGTCTGCATTGTATTTTTTAAAGGGCACTTGTAGCTATTATTCATATAGGTAAATCATTGCAAATGTGTAATGTTTTGGTAAATTAGTTAAATGAGAATACAAACATAACTGCTAAGTAAGATCCTTTTGAGAAAAAATAACTTGTTAAATATTTCAAGTCACAGCAAGTGAGCGATGGAAACATGAACATGTCTATGTTTTATTAATCCTTGCTATTATATTATATATATTTACTGGTTTAGAAAAGGAAAACAGTTATAGATCTTTATTATATAAAAGGATTACAGTTATAGGTCTTTATAACTCTGACTTGATGAGCTCAGAGTCAGTAGATGCAATAATAACTGGCTCTGTTCGGACCCCTAAACACTCTTTATTTTCTCCATGAAAATTAAGTTCATTTCTTAGGCTGTCCGTCATATCTTCTGTCAAATGAACATGATAATTTGGTGCCCGTTGTGGTCCAGCCTCACTGTCGGCTTCATCTTGCTCATGTTCTCCTCCACTAAACAGAACAGTAAGGGAACGTCCTTCAGTGCCCTGAAAAGTAACAACATTTTCCTTTTTGTATTCGAATTAATGAGATATTTCATAACACAAAAAAGCTGTCTCTCACAAGTGATGAATGCCCCAAAACAAGAGGGCCATGATGGCCCCATGATTCATACAGAAGTTCCGAGACAAAATTCAAGCACTTTTCAAGTACATTTCAAGGACTTTTTTCTAATATCAAGGACTAAAATGATGCGCAAAAAAAAACGACTTTATGTCGGGATACACAGTCAAATGTTGCCTTAAATCATATTTGGAACACAATGTTGATATGTATCTTGGTTATTCAAATTAATATCAAGCAAAATTCATGTTGATAATCTCAATATTTACATGCTATTCAAATTTAGATTTTTGTCATGAAGAACAACTGTAGAACAATTGTTTTGACTCATCGGAACGTTTATTTGTCAGATTTTGTTTATAAATGCTTTCCTTCTCGTTGATGACTCTTCAACGCACTTTCGCCCATATTGCGCAATATCTATAAGTTTATCCATCACAATGCAAGTAAACGTGTGTTTCTTCTCCTTAAAATCCTTTTATCCATGCTTTATAACTATCATTTGTGAGCAATGCCGATGTCTTAATCTGGCTAACTTTCACATATTTTCCGCGACCAAGACTTTTGGTAAAGGGAAATCACTCCTGTAGCAAGTGTGTCTAAATGAATTACAGTGGTTTTGTCAACCTCCCATATCGTCACTAAGGATTTATGTTGCCAGTTCGTCACCAAGGTTTTGTATAAGACAAATATGTTATGTATAGTTTGATTAGTGTGTTATTCTTGTCATTTTCTGAGTAAAAGTTTTATAACTATAACTTGTTTTGTTTATTTTGACACCAATACTCCCTTAACCCAATCCATTCTTAAATTCAAATTGATTTTTATGAATGATAATAGTAGGGATGTCATTGATTAAAATTTTGTATCGATATATCGATTTAGAAATATCGACGATACAGCGATATATCATTACACGGGCGTGAAAAAGTCACTGACTACATAATCTACCAACTCTCTTGACTTTATTTGTACTAAACATATGGTTCTGGTCTATAATGTATATCAAGCCTTGCAATGCTGAACTACTTTTGACTATGAGACTACATTTCATTAAATTATCATTCGTTAGAAAAACACGGAACTATTAGTAGAGTGACTGTTTATATTCCGGTTCAGTTTTGATGAAATTTTCGAACGTGAAACTGTAGATCATGGCACAGAAAAACATTATTCGATATACGATTTTTTAAAACGGCAATCAATATCGAGTAGAGGTCCACTAGATAATGCTACATACCAAATATCTTAGCTCTAGGCCTTGTGGTTTCAGAGAAAAAGATTTTTTATGTTTTTTCCTATTTGTTGCCATAGCAACCAAAGTTATGCATGAGTTATAATCTGGTCATAAACAGTTGCATAATATACAGGATTCTGAATTGTCTGAACTTTGAAAGCATCCTTGACCTATATGATCAAAGCCCGGGACTAGAATGTGACATGTCAGCTTCATTTGCTAAACAAATGCCATGTGATTCTAAAATTATTCTATGCATGATGGAGTTACTATCTATACACGATTTTATGATTGTTTTATCTCTCAGTGTGACCTTGCAGGGACATGGCTGCAGACCTTTTTATCATCTAATCTATTTATGTAATTACATCCGCGCGTATGTCTTTGATTAAATAAGAAGAAACTAATGAACATTATGTTTGCGAGTTTTAAATGATGAGATGAAAATTGTGAGTCACAAGGGTGTGTCATGCATCATACCCACTACTTCGAAGGCCAAGAACACAATCAAAACTGGTAATGCAGGGTTATATACCAGTACTTAATATCCATGTTGTAACTTTCACATAGATCTATATAGACCGATTTTGGTTTAACTTTATATGCATTTTTATACCCATACCAAAATGATGTGCCTAACCCATGCATGTACCGCGAAGGCCAATGAAATGTAGGGTTACAAGTGTATATACCGGTACTGTGTATCTGGGCTTTAACTTCTACATTCGACTGATTTTGAAATAACTTCGCACAGTTGTCGTCCATACCACAGAAATGTGCCAGGCAAAGCACCCCAGTTGCTACCTTAAACAAATTTGGAATAACTTTTCAGTTGTTTCCGTACCTTGTCTGCTGAAGGTCAATGTCAAATTTCAGGGTCAAATGTCGTAATATTACATATAAATCCTTGGAATGAGGTTTTTTACACTTGGTCCAAATGTTCATCTCATGGATACAACATGAAATAGCCACGTTCAACCAAAGCTACTGTGGATTTACAAATAGCGTTGCAATATAACTAAACACACTTAATCTTCCGTCTGTTTTGTATTAAGAACTTTATGAACTGTACTATTCACGTCTCAATCAATCCGGGCACTGTATCTTCCAGGGAAGAAAGCTGAAATATATAGCATATGGTTAATACCATGGCACATAAAACGCATTGGACATAAACTGGTCCGATGGGTACACCATACCATTGTAGGTTCCCATAACTGTGCGTGCAAATATGAATGAACATGTGTTCAAAAACGACTCTTTGTGTACACCATACTATTTGAAGGTTACCCAACAGTAACGTGTTATAAAACAAGCTATATTCAATTGTGTAATGCGTCACTTCATACGTTCATTCATTTTCTCATTAACAATAACAACTTATATTATTATTAAGAATGAAAGTAAAATGAAATGAAACACAATTAAATTGAGTTAACTGATTTAAACTACAGCTTACAGTCACGATGTAAAATCATTACATTAGACAAGATAATCAACGATTCCTGAAACAAAGTAATCATATAATGGTATTTGAGAAAGGTTTAAAACAAAATCAAACTGCCTTGATTCCTCGATGAACTTACAAATAATTCAGCTACTTTGAAATTTACGAAACCAAAATCATAATATGAAACAAAATAGCTTACAAAAATCTTTTACTGAAAAGAATCTCTCTACTAAAACAATTTACGAAACAAAATAAAAAGTTTTCAAAAATAAAGTCATTTACCTTGATCAAGCTAAAGTAGACTCTTTACAACATCTCGCGTGTTAAGTAAATATACTATGTGTGCAATTTTCTAATAGTCAGGCTTTCTTAAATAAAAAATCTTCCCGCCTGTCTATTATTCACGGGGAAATCATAACCTCTGTGCAGACATGAAATGCACGAACACAATTTATGTCGGTCAAAATAAGTTATATAAATTGAGGTCCGTCATTATAGTGGTTTCAGTAAAACTGTAATACAACAACCAGAAATACGAACATGTAACTGTCTTATTTCTGAAACGAATTTAATGAAAAATACATGAAAATACACGAAACCCAATACTAGAAACTATTCTCTTACTGTGTTGGATTGAAATTTAGTACCTTTTAACCAAGATGAGATGACTGCGATTTTCCGTGATACATTATTTAAGTCGTTGTCGTTTTAGTAACATGCCGTTTGCAAATTGGTACAACTGAAACTTTCTATTACAAAATTAACCCTTAAATGCATTGTATGTCACAACGATGTAGGCATTTAACAGCTCGCTCCCTCTATCTGTTATTTTGACTCATTTTTGTAACAATTACATGTATCATTTTGTTGTATTGATAGTTGTATAGGATTTGTTAATGAAGCACTTGAGATACTGGATAATTTACATTCTGAGCACAGCATTTCAGAAATAGAAATATTGTCAAGACAAGGAAGAAAATATGATATTCCTGTTGAAACTCTACAGTGTCTTATTGATTCGGAACTTAAGGTTAGAGACATTTCAGAGTTGCTTGATTTTAGTAAGAGAACAGTTGAGAGAAGAATGGAAGAATTCAATCTATATGTCCGTCAGACTTATAACAACTTGTTACCGGCGACCTTTGATGCTTTGCATCAATGGTTTTCTTGTTATAACTTATTTCTTTTTGTTGGCATCTACCTCTTTGAATCTATTATATATATATATAATGATATTGACGCTCTATCAATCATACAATACAATTGGTAGGGTGAGGCAGACAACCATTCTGGTCGTAAATGTATTTGTAAACTCTATTATTATTTTATTATATGCATATATGTACAAAATAATATCTTTTAACAATTACATTCTTTTAGAATGCAACACTGTGTCGTGACATTGCATCACAACTACATGTATATTAAATCATTCCGTTTATCTTATTACATGGCGCCATATGACATCATGATTTCATTTCAACAATTTTCATTATGTTTTTCAATATATCTTTTTCATCACATCACTTCTGTATCACAACATATACAATCACATTTACATCAACTATCATCACAACAATAGAACAAGTAGGTGAACAACTGGAATGAAGTTTTCATCGGTATTTGTCTTATATTTACTTAAATTATGCAGCAGCATTACAAGTTATCTCAATGTAATTTGTAAACTCTTTAACCACGGAAGATAAGTATTATTTACAAACGTCATAGTACGGATATCTGGCTTTTAATGTGAGAAACTTTTGCATTTCTTTCAGGAGACATTTAATCAAAAGACTTCATACCGACATAATGAATATGACCATATTTTTTTTAATATAACTATTTTCATTTACAATTCTTCAATTTGACTAATATTATAAACACGACATGCAGGATATAATAGATTTCCCTTGTCATTGCTTTACCTGTAATTTGCACCAAAACTCGAGACATGTCTCCATTTCCTGGACACCTGTCTTCCGCAACATACTCTGAGAATATCCCAGTGTTTAAAATATCCTGCAATATTCAGTATCTGATTATTTGTTACTCTGAAAAATGACTGATACTCATGGACATTATATGACCTGTTTCAAAACTAAGTTGAGATCGGCCACATATGTGATAATTATGCTTTTGCTGAATCATTCCTTTACAGAGATAATACATTTCTAATTTTGCTTGCTAGACCTATTAGAGCTGACGTCAGAAAAAACCCAGATACCTTTTTGATTCGGTTTAAGTAGGGTTTAATATTATGTTTTTTAATTACACGATATATAGAGTCGTACCATTTGTCAAAGTCACAATTTACATCTGTATAATTATCTTTATGCAGCATGATCATCATTACGCATTATATTTGAAACTGTAGCGTTGAAGCTGAACGTGGTGGACCATACTGTATAATTATATTGGGAACACCTCTTTGGCGCTTCTTAAAAAAAGGTAAATACATATCGGATAAAAAACTAGTTTCTTCCGACACATCAAATGAAGTAAACATGTACAACTTATCCTGTGCTTATAAAGATATTTCACTCATAAATGGCTTTTAGCAGAAAAAGGTTTTAACCTAAAACATTTAAGATTGTAAGATACGGAATACTTTTAGTTTTATGTCATTTGAAGTATTTACAGAAAAACGTGTTTGACAATTGTGACAATATGGAAGTATCCCCCCCTTATTTCCAATTCACCATGTGCTTTAAAAGAGAACATAAAAATTGATATTCAAGTCAGTTATTGGTAAAATGTAAGTCTAAGTTTATATTAAATATTCGTTTAGAGTATCTAGTATCCAGCTTTAAGATATATTTACAGGGGTAAATTTTCCTTGCATGCAAGCTATAGCGCT
This sequence comes from Saxidomus purpurata, assembly GCA_022818135.1. Taxonomy (NCBI): domain Eukaryota; kingdom Metazoa; phylum Mollusca; class Bivalvia; order Venerida; family Veneridae; genus Saxidomus; species Saxidomus purpurata. Next base: position 37,108 of record JAFMSR010000612.1, read on the forward strand.
CACATTGATTCACTAAGAACTTTAATCTGACACCCCGATGTATATATGAAATTGATAAAATGGTTAAACTATTAAACAAATTTTTCAGCTCCACTTAAATGCGCATTTTGGGGAAAAACAGTCTTATTTTAATATTATCTCAAAATATACACAAATAACACCTTTAAAACTTATGTTGTACTCCTTTTGCAAACGGCGATTTCTTTATGATTTTTTCGTCCGGTTACGTACTTCTTTTCCGATATTATAATTGCTATTTCACGAATTATTTTGTTTTAGCAATCAATTACGGTACAAATATGTGTAAAAAAGTTTATGACGTTTAGTTAACTATTTGTTTTATTAACGGTTATAGGTACACAACCATTTAAATAATTCTTATATTTGTTAATTTGTGTCTATTGTAAATTATACAGTTTGTATTTGCTACTAGTGCACGAATTGCACGTGTTAACTTGGTTTATATTGTGTTTATCCAGTGAATGCACATACAAAACTCTATTACATAATAGAAAAAAATCCAGTAAAAAGCTGTGGAAAATACGTATTACTTTGATACAGTGTGTCCGTTGTTTAGCAATATGACGTGTATCACTTTGAGTATAATTGTTAACACGCTTTGATGATTCTAACAATCGTCGTCTTATCTTTCTTCCTGCGCACAATATAGACTGAAAGGTGCTTTATGTCATTATACTGACGACCACCAATTTGTATAGTGTCTTTTATATGGTGGATTGCTTATATATTGGGGCTTAAATTTGGATTAAAGTGTTTTTTTAAAAAAGGAAGAGGGAGCCACGTGTGTAAGGCTACATGCCTAATTCAAATTGTCTACACAGCCTGCTGACATTGGTGGAATCGATACATGATGTTGTGACATACAAAATGGTTACAGTACTATTTCTTTCTTTTAACAAAATGTCAGCAGAAATATCTTTCAAAATGTCTGGATTTTGTACAATGATTTAACTTCCAATGCATTACTATATCGCAGCATATTCTGCTATTATTTGCAAGGAAGGGCCATCAGTTTGAGGGGCCAAAAGTATTTAAAATATGTTCTGTACCTTCCACTTGTTCCAACTTAATTATTTGTTAAACCTTGAAAAAGTTATTTTCTACATGTGTAACAGGGCATTTACTTTGAGCAGTTAGTGTGATTAACATTACATAATTACTTCCCTTGGACAGTTGTTTTAACCAATCAGACTGATGGATTATTTCCCCTCCGTATCTATACACAGTTGGTTTTATTTTATTTATAGTTTTTATCATTTATTTCTTGGAATAGATTTTGCACCCAGGTTACAGCCCTCTGTAAGAATAGAGATTGCATGCGTTTGATCAAAATTTACAGTAATAGAAGTTGTTGAGATTAATTGGTGAATTATCACTCAATTCCATAAATTGGTAATTCATGTAGTTTTTATATTTGATATAGATGTGTAACTTTAATGCTGTTTAAGGATGATACAAATCAACTATTGTTTAAGACATTTTTGTAATAGAAGCCACTAGACGCATGTGTAACTGACATTATTATGATATCATGTAACTTGTGCTTAGAGGTGTGTTGATCATCATAGAGATAATCAATCGGTCACTCATTTGAAGTACACCTTCATGTAAAGTGTAGTACAGGTTTGAACCCTGGACTTTGTATGACAAATATCTATTATTTGCGTGTATTTAGTATTCTCTTTAAATGTTTTTCAGAGTGTATTTGTATGGAACAACTTGTATAATTGCAATGATGAGTGGATCGGTGCAGTTACGATTTGCAGTGTAGAACTTTAAGTTACCACTTTGATCATGTTAGTGATCATGGACACACATGTTGATTATTGAGTAGTATTATTACTCTGTGACAATATTAAACCATCATAAATAACGATATTAAACGAACCCAAACCTATTTGGATTGTGATTGACTTATTCCATCATCAATAAAAAGTCCAAGGGTTACCAATACTCGATACAAATCTTGCACATTGCACTAACAGGTACATGGTTGACACTTGCAGAAATTTTATTTATACAGAATCGTAAAAAGCGAAATTTCATAGACATGCTAAATGCTAAATTAATTTTAAATTATTAAGAAATACGTCATTTTTTACCTTTGTTTCTATTCTTAGGTATACAAACTCATGTTGGTAAATGTTTATTGCACACTTGTACCGTAATTGGTTAAACAATATATTTCGTTCAAAGACAATTATAATATCAAACGAAATTTACGTAACCGGATGTGAAAATCCTCAAGGAATCGCCGTTTACAAACCCAAGTTCAACAGAAGCTTCACATGTGTTATTTACAAGTATTTTGAGTTATTTTTTTTAAAAAGACGGTGTTTTACTCATTGCGCATTAAAGAGGAGATAACAATAAGAAGCTGAAGTATAATTGAACGTTATGGCCTTATTCGAACCTGTATACGTTCGGACAGCATGCGCTTTCGGATACAAGGAGTGTTCCGAAGCTTCTTTGTGAGTTTCTTTTCTTTGTTTTATAGCAAATTGGTAAATATGGTCACACTGTGAGTATTGGTTCTTTCCAGGAAAGAACGTTAAGTAAACTCCCGCCTATCAATACCATAGACACATTATTCCTGCAGGTGTCTAAGTGCCATGGGAAAGTTTGGAAAGTTGTATAGAATAGAAGCTTGCGTCGTAGTATTAAAGTGTACAAGATGAAACCAGTAAGGATAGTCGATCGGGGAGACACACATAAATTGCTAGTTCTTTAGGACTATTATACTACTGAAACCGTATATATTGCGGGTGTTTCGAATTGTGTTTGGGAGTTTTCTCGAAGATGCCTTGGTGTCAGGAGACACATCTACTATGATCAAAAGGTTAAGACAGCAATAGTATAGTTTCGATAGATAACAAAAATTTATGCGAGTACTTCAGCGTCGCATTTTATCTCTATCTTAATAAGCAAGTGAAAATTGCGCTGCAACTAAAAACAAATGTATCTCTAATTTTATAGATGGAACTTGTCGTGAAAACTACTGTTAAAGGCCAAAAAATGTGGCGTTCGCTGGCTGCGGAGACTGACCAATGCGCGTATCACTAACACGTAACGCACAGTGGGTCATTTGACTCAGTAAAGCAAGTATGGCGACTTCACTGACCGGGCGACTGACTAAAACTTGACGATTTAGAATAAGTATTACAAAATAAATATCGCATTATTTTTGATTGTAAATAAACGAACCCATATAAAATTGCACGGACTGCATACAACCTGGGGATAAATCTTTTTTGACTTTCGTTGACTTTCGGTCGGTCGGTCGGTCGGTCGGTCTGTCGGTATGTCTGCCTGTACGACCATCCGTCTACCAATTGGTTTTCGGATGATAACTCAAGAACGCTTCGGCCTAGAAACCTGAAAATTGATATGGTGGTTGGTCATCACCAGCAGAGGACCCCTTTTTAGGTCAGTATGTCAAAGGACAGGGTCACAGTGACCTTGAATAGTTAAACGGTTTCCGGATGATAACTTGAAAATATTTGGACCTAGGACTTCAAACTTGATATGGTGGTTGGTCATGACCAGCAGAGGACCCCTATCATATTTTAGGTGAGTATGTCAAAGGTCAAGGTCTCAGTGACCCATAACTGTAAAACAGTTTCCGAACGATAACTAGAGAACGCTTGAGCCTAACATATTGAAACTTGACGTGGAGGATGATCATAACCGGTAGAGGACCCCTACCGGTTTTAGATTAGAAGGTCAAAGGTCAAGGTCACAGTGACCCGGAATTGTAGAATGGTTTTAGCTCAATAACTTAAGTAAAGACTGAGCAATTGCAATGAAATTTGGTTTGTAGGTAGTTTTCGGGGACTGTACTACAACGGGATGACCTGTCGGAGTCAGAGAAAGCTTAGTTGTATGGGGAAACGTTACATAAATTTCAGAGGGCCCATAAGAAAGCCATACATCCTCAGGGTTCGACTCTTAAAACAGCAGCAGCAGCAGCAGGACCGCCATTACCACCGACTACAGAAGAAGAAGAAGACCCCACCACGATTCAAAATAGTATTGTGGCCAGCGTACCCGTCACGATGCAACGAAAAGCTCAATTTTTTTACACTTGCTAATGAGTCATCCAAATATGGGTTGGGACCGTCAGGGTGTGTTACAATACCAAGACACACCTGTGGTAGGATCTTATATCAATGATGCGCTACGCCATCGTAAAGGTTCGATACCTAAAGGATTGGAAAAGTTTGCCAAGGGACTCAAAGAAATTATTGTTCCCCAGGAAGTCGTGGGTAACAAGGAGCGATGGGGTTGGATACAGAGATCAGGCGTCGCAAATGAGTACAATTTTTTTTTTTTTGGGGGGGGGGGGGGGGGGCGGAGGCAGATGAACCAGATGATTCCATGTGTATGTCTGCTGTACACAAATACAGTTTTATTTTGTTGATGTTTGCAAACTCGACCTTGCACTATACACATAAAGTGTCAGACCGAATACTAGAGCACGATACTGTAGTTTTAAACAACTCGGCTAAGAGTTAATAACAATTTTAGCTCCATCTTCAAACGAAAATCTAGCACAGCAGCGAAAATTTAGAGGTGATCTGTTCTATATTATACTTGACTGAATTGCTCTCCTTTCAAGCCAAAATGTTGAGAAATTTATTTTGATAATTTATCATTATTTTTTGAAGTTGAAATCCTTGGTGAAGTGAATGAAATTGGAACTTTGAATATAACTACTTTCTGATAATGATAATACCCGGCAAAAAAAGAGAAGTAAACACTGATAGCCGCGTGATTGTCACCTTATTAGCCATTAAATTGCTATTGGTTTATTAATTTTCTAAAATACTTTCCAATACCAATCAAATAATATCATTTCTTGCATAATATGTTATTTTGATTGCTTGCAAACTCCGTTTGAAACTGTTTAACTGGATTTCAAAAAGTTGCAAAACTGTACGAATTTTTAAAGTTTGAACATTCCATACAGGAATACTTCGAAGCTATTTCCCCTGAATTATCAATTTAACTCGGTCTGATTGATATACGGTCCATGAAATTGAATAATCAAAATATACAGTAATCGCTTCAATATATCCGATGCAAACCACTAATGTGCAATAGGACATCCACAAACAGTAATTGATATCGTTTAAGGCTATACCTAGTGTTAATTATGATGTTTTGAACTGTGTGAATAAGTCATTAAGGATTACGGACCCTGAAAAATCGGTAATTTCCGTGTTATATCGGTAGATTCCGGAATGTCACGCTTCCGACCATGTGACCATGTGCTGCTTTTCAATAACATTAGGAATGTTTTACATATGAATGTAACTTGAGAATGATGGAATATTTGAGCTGTGTCATGTGAAAATGGGCCTTACGGTGATTGACCACTGGTATAAGAATGGCAGATAATAATGTTATGTTTGTGTCTGGGACTATAGTAGAAACTGTAAACATTCAATGTGCTGTTGAAAATTTCATAAAGTGAAACTATTCCAACATTGTTATGCCTTAGTAAATGATATGATAAAGTTCACTTTCCCTCTGAATGCTGTGTATCACCAATGTCTGTCATCGAAAGAAAAGGCAAAGAATTTACCATCATTGTCGTGTCTAATTGCAAGTGGTGTTTGTAAACTCCCCACAGCTGAAAATATCGCGTCATCAGGGTTAAACCTGGAGCACTTGAGGAAAGTCTTTATGCGTGATGGTGAAGATGGACTACACAGTACATTCACGATGAAAAACAGTGAAGGCCAACCACGTGTAACACACACAAAACGGACACTTGAGACTGTCATTCCTAAACTGGTTGATTTCTTACAAAAAAAAAAACAGTTAAAATTTGTTTTACTGATATTTGAGCTGCGCCATGACAAAACCAACGTTATGGTTTTGCGACCAGCATGGTTCCAGACCAGCCTGCGCATTCGCGCTGTCTGATCAGTATCCATGCTGTTCGCTTTCAGTTTCTTTAATTGTAATAGGGTTTGAAAGCGAACAGCATGGATCTTAATCAGACTGCACGGATACGCAGGCTTGTCTGGTTCCATGTTTGTCGCTAACGCACTATGTTGGTTTTGTCATGGCGCGGCTCATAAACTGTTGGATATTTTATATTGTACTGAATATATGTTTCAGAAATGTTCTATAACAGGAAAGCAGTATATTTCAAGTATTGTTAGTTACTCAAGGCCATAGGACATATATTTTCATTGAAATTTAGGCTTACTTATATTTTTAACTTTAGTCGCAGAATCCAAACCAAAATGTCACATTGTCAATACATTATTCTTTTTTTGGTACCTGCAGACATCAAAAACATAACATATGATACATATTGGGATATTTTTCTATGTAAGTATTATCTTTGTGAACATTTTAGTGTTTTGTGTGGATAAATAGTTCTTGGTCACTTGTTGAATTTCTAGCTCTCGACTACATGTATGTATACAAGATTTTGGAGAAAAAACATGATTTTATTGTTGAAAGAATGTATTTTTTTCTATTCATATAAGTGCTTTTATTGCATTGCAAGTCTTGTTTTGTTTCTAGGCAGAAGTTGAAGCATTATTTAATAGTTTGAAACAAAGGAAGAATAAATACTGAAATTTGACCTGAAATTGTCTCCCTTGACATTTGATACCAAAGTCATAAAATGTTGTGGTTTGAACTAACTAGACGGTAAAAGTTTTTCCTTTTTTGATATGTTTCCATTTATATCTTGTAGAAACTTTGCATTTGGGTTTTATATTGTGAAACGATATTGAAAGTATTAAAATTTTGGCCAAAACATTGTGTATTTGGACATGACATGGAAAAAAAAAGCCAGGCCGCAGGGTCAAATTTTCACATAATACATTTTATTTCTTTTTCTTTGTGAACAATTGTTATCAGTAAGTAATGCATGATACAAAGTAAGGTCATATGAACACAACAAGGTACATTTCACCAATATATTCCTCAATTTTGAAAAAAATACACGAGATTTATAGTATCTAGGTATTTGCTCTTTGGGGGTCTTCTCGGAAAAGTGGGGTAGCCGACATCAAATGTAAATATCTCATGTTTGGAACGGTAAATTTTAATAAAATTACATATTTGGGTTTCTTAATGGATGCTTAACAAGAAACCATCAAGTATGTAACCATTTCTAAATGTGGGTTTCAGGGTCCGTAAACCTTAAATTAAGCAAATTAAGTTGTTGTTTGTTTTAATTCAATGGTTACATTGTATTAGATAGTGAAATGGAAATACACATTCTTTGAGATGGAAATGCGAAAACGTTGATTTTAATAGCCATTCATATTTGATTTCTTTAGTTATAGTGCTTTTAAGTTTTGCGTCCCTTGGACATTTTATCTTTTCAGCCAATTTTATTGCGCATACAGACGGTTTTCGACATTGAACACTGATTAGTTTAATATTTCGCACTGGGGTGTTAACGTGAATGAGAAACATTTTGCTACAAACACACTTGGCAAAATTAAGTGTGTAAAAAGAAAACTATTACAATGTATTGTCGCATTCCGTTTTCAATTATTATTACAACATGTTCTGTCACTACTGTGTTGATATGTTTGCATCCACACATTTATGATTCATTCAGCGGAGTTAACTACACCACACAAAGACTTGTAGACTACATGTCAGATCTAAACAAAGCTAAAGTTGCACCAGACGATAAAAAGCTGATTGAACTTTTGAGAAACTATTATATACAACCTCCCTCTATAGCTCCATACAACATTTTACATCCGTCAAGGCTAAATCCATCACCAGGTCAGACTCAGTTTGTGGACAATTTGCTAAACAATACGGTAAGTGTACGTCTGTCCAGCAAATACAATTATAAGGTATCGTTCCTTGAAATCGGGTTTTATGTGGGTTCTTTTAAAGTTAATTTCACAGTCGAATTTTCTGCATTTCGACACCCTTTAATTATCAATCTGTTTAATTGAAAACCACGTGTTTCTTTCATGATTCTTATAAAGTGTAGTGTGCATCATTACATATACTGCCACAAATAGTTACGGAAGCCATTATAGTGTTTAAAATGACTTGATGCAAGAGTAAAGAATCGATACCGCTAATGTATATTAATGATTCAAATTTACTTATTTAATAAGCTAAAATACAAACTCTCATTCCAGCGGAACGGGTTTTACGTGGATTGCGGGGCTTATGATGGAGAGCATCTGTCAAATAGTTTGTTCCTCGAACGATTTCGAAACTGGAGTGGTATACTTATTGAACCTAATCCAAAAATGTTCGAAATATTAAAGGGGAAAAACAGGAAAGCCTATATACTGAATGCTTGTCTAAGCATACATTCATACCCCGCTTCGGTAAGTATTGAAACAAATGCATTTTATGGCCTAGAAGTCAGGGTCACATTTGGAGACATTAGATGTGACATTTCAAATGTCAATTGTATGAAATTATTTAAATATTCATAAATTATTTATATATCATTTGAAACATTTGTGTCAGTCTTTGTTCGCAGTCAACACGTACTTGTCGGAATGCAATAGTTGTCGTACGGAGTGCACGATGTACACACGATACACGCACGTTACACGCACGTTGCACGTTCGACAAATACATGGTACGCGATTCAGGACAATACACGATACACACAAAGTACGAAGCGCATGCTACACGCTACACGGAGTACACGTTATACGATCACTTTGGGTTTTTACTTTTTTCTCTAAATTTAGACTGTTTTTTACACACAAAAAAAATGTTTTACTTTTTCATAATCACATATATTTTTCTTTAACAATTAGTTGTCATAGGTTCTTTTAATCAGACCGAATAAAGCACATCAATTAAAAGTTTCGCATCTTACAATAGCAAAATGACATCGATAAGTTTAAAAGCTCCACAGTATTCATATCACAGTATGTGTCAAATTTGAACACCTGTCGGGGTAACTTTGGCAGGAAATTGATCCCGAGGTGCGAGAAAATGGGCATAATTAAAATTAATTGCCATCAACACTTTTCGTCAAATATATTCTACATGAAAGACACTGCATAATTTCTAAGACCTTGACATATTGGTGGTCAAATATAAGATCTTATACTGGAACCTTGTATATATATTTTGATGGGTATCATGTGGGTTGGGTTAAATTGATATTGAAGAAAAAGCTTGAAATGGCCTTTTTGAACAGATCAAGCTTTTAGAACAGGTTTTTATAGTGTTATTTTGTTGTATTTATATAGATGCGATGATGATCCGGCCCAATGTTTTGTAGAAAAAAAGTTTTGAACAATGTTTAGGATTTTTCCGGTCGGCCGAAAGAGAACATTGTTCCTGTGAAAACCTAACATTAGCCTAAAGGAAGGGAAGCTAATTAAAGTGCTCTGTAACATATATGTACTGTGGACTATGGCCAATAATTTTGTATACAGTTTCTTACAATGCTATTCTATTGTAAGTTTTGGTGGCCTTATTCTATAAGTGGGGTATTTAAAAGCACACATAAAAAAGACAGTGATATATTTTAGAGTAAACAAGGTTTTTAAAGTGCATTTTCATGTAAATGTAGTTTAACTCTTGGCACGCAGTTCCATATATATTGTATGTCACTGCTACCATTCTTTAAGATTTAGAACGCCTGTCAAGGTGGGTGGGGTAATTCTATATGGGGGTAGTAATATAACAGATTTTGCTGCCCTTGTTTGCAGAGGGAATGTTGGGTTTAAATTTAAAGTAAAATTTAACTATAATGTATTATAACTTTTATCTACCATTTTGGGATAAAATTTGTAAAACTTTATGAATATGAACCAAAAACAAGTAAAACTTATTTGAGGAGGAGCGATGGTGTAGAGGTTTATGTGTATGTCGCTCATCCCGGAGGTTGCGGGTTCGAGCCCCATCAAGGTCACGACCGTACCTTTTCATCTGACACCAGTACTAGTTTTTCCAGGAAGCGGACTCGAGAGTGACTCTATAAGCTACAAGCTTTCTTCACAATCGAGCTAAAATAAATCAGTATAAACTAAACTAAACTAAACTAAACTAAACTTATTTGAAATTGTTTTTCGACCCTTTATGGTCCAATTGCATGACATAAGTCTGCATCAAGTGGTGGATAGGAGTCACAATCACAACCCTTGAAAAGACACATCACCCAGCCCGGACCATACAGTCTGAAGATGCCATATAAAGAGTGAACACATATGACACATATAGTTTTATGTGGAATTATATGTTAATTCGACATATTGATTTCGAAGAAGACACAATAAATGAACATCTATGGGTGGAAACTTACTGTTCAGAAGAATGCAATTAGATGTATACATATTTCCAGGATTGATGTTGTTTGTATATACCATGTTCATAACTCTGCTGACATTGTGACGGGGTATTAAATACACTAAACATGTAGTGTATCATTCGAGGAAATTGTTCCTGGAATACATGTAACAGGGTCATTTTTGACCATATTCCCTTTTAGTCGACTGACGCCTACTTATTGTCTCATTCCTATTACTTTGTACGGTTCATTACCGTGTTGACCAGTTTTTATCTATTACTTGTCTTCCATTTTGTTATCACATGATCAGTCACGGGTTTACTCAGTTGTATGTGACGTCATGAGTTATGTGTATAAAGCATGGATTTGTACATTGGCGGGTTATTCTGCCGTTCTTTGTTAAGTGGTCAGTTTGGCTTTATTGGAGGAAGATTTCATCTGTCTTTGCATTTAACATCACAGTGAGCCAGTGTTGAGTGAGCCAGTGTGGATTAAGCACATGTGGAGCCATGTAGGGTACAGTTTTGGTAACACCCTGGTGTTTAGGGCAGATATCTCATAGATCTAGCCTATTTTAAAGTGGCGAAGGTTACTCTAACGATGTAGTGATGAGACGATGGTTTCATAATGATGTGATGTGAAGATGATTTATGTAATGTGTTCACGGTTATGATGTGTTCATGGTTTGATTTGGCATTGGTTTATGTCATGAAGAGTTGTTTAATATATATGACAGATGGTTATTAGTATTACCATTAACTGTGGTGATTGTGAATGAATTAACTGTGTAAACTGTGTAATAGTTTGAGGTGGTTTTATAAACTGCAGTCTCTAAAATCTCAAGGTGATGTATTTTGTCATTAAAAAAAATGGTTACAGGAAGTATTGCTATGTAGCATTTGAAGTATTATTATAATACCTGTACTATAAAGGGAGATAATATTGCAACATACATGCTATAGCTGTATGTAGGTACAATTTTGCCTGCTACATATGAAAG
>JAFMSR010000613.1:0-48334 GCA_022818135.1 Saxidomus purpurata
CGGAGATACAAACTTCATATTTGAATTGGTGCTTTTGTGCTGCCTTTCTCATGTAAAAGTTAGTAAAGGTCTGGTTGTTGGGGTTTAGGATTGCTGCAAGCTGAACATTATTACCTGCAATTACTCCAGTGCATAGAATAATTGTTAGGATATTCGTAGCAAATGCGCTGGCGACAAACCCTATACTTGCACAAATTGATCCAACTATCACAGGAAACCCCGTCCCAAATGGTTTCAATGTCCATGTCCATAGAATACCTGTTAAAGAAAAGAAAACATGTATAAATGTTAAAATCTGCTAAGTAATACCTATTTTTGTTTGCATATTTAATAGGTGTGTTTAAATGACTGTGTTACGTTGTACATGCAGTTTTAAATAATTAACACTTGCAAAATCATGTAAATACACTTCTATACCAGTTGATGTGCATCAGATATGTAAAACATTATTACTTAATTTTGTGAAAAAAATTATAAATAGTAGTTGAGGCTTGTTAGAATAGATAGCGGCTACATCTGCTTTTATGCTTACACTAAAATTGCTAGTACACGTAAAAGAGTGACTAGACAATGAAAAAACATTACCTCCACTGACAGAAACTAAGATAAATATTCCTTGAATTAGTGCAGTATTAGTTCTGGATGAACCAAAAACATTCACGAGTTCTGCATACATAACACTGTATCCATATACCAGCCCTATTCCAACAAATGATTGTACCATACACACAAACAGTACTATAGCTTTACGTCCACTTATATATTGTTTCACCATTATTGTCTACGCAAGACGGTTCGAGCTTTGGCAATGATTCGTGTTCTTACGTTGCATAAATATATTCCTCGTCAAATAGCTTTTTTCAATTCATATTAATAATGTAAAGTAAATTTATTTCTATATACAGTACCGCCTGCGTTTAACTTCCGCGTTTTCGGGAAAATAACCGTTTTCGTTCGTTTACCATGCGGTAATCGTTAACCGTGTACCGTTAAACGAGAATTCCCTTCTGCGCATGCGTACCGTGAAACGTGAATTTACATTTGCGCATGCGCCGCGTGAAACGAGAAAACGACATTCCTCGCCATTTTAGGGCATAATCAGTAAAGCTTTCACCATTCGTACACATTATTCTCAAGGCTTTACCGTCCAATAAATTCGGTCGAAATAGTGACCATCGTTTCGGAAATGTTCCAACTAAGAAAATGACTGGTCACACTATAGTACATTTGATTTACAAATTTCGGAAATGTTTAATTTTTAAGTCAGTTTACACTTCATATCTACATTTTTGGTTTTACACACTTGAAGTATCATCAAAATCTTAAATAAATTAAAATGTTACAATTAAATAGATACTATCATGACCAGTTACGCTAGGCCTAAGAAAAGGGGTTGATGAGCTGTACTGGTGATGGGCGGAAATTATTCATTATGATTATGATGTAATAAAGAATGATAAAAACTAAAGTATAAACAATAATATTGTGTCACACTTAGCTAAATAACTTCAGCCAGTAATCACTTTATTGCCTCATGCATTAGTCACTTACTCACTTAGCTTTAGCTGTAACTCACTGCAAATATTCCCTGTAACAAGGGATCCAGTATATAACATTCCTGATTTAACTGATAATCTACAAACATTTGAATGCCAAATAAATTTGAAATCAAGTGAATGACCACAATCATGCAAAGTATTTCTGCAATAAGCTGGTACCTCTCATGGCTATTAATGGGCCTAAAAGTAACGATAGCAAGTTGCTTATAGTTCTAAATTATTCTTCACTTTAATTAAGAAATAATAAATATCTCCCTGTATTTTATCGTTGAATAAAATATAGTCAGGACTTTGGTTGGGTAGTATGTTTCGCATCCAAACGACTTTCTTTGAAAACTATCCCAAACTTTATTTAACGTGTAGTATAACTTCATTGTATCCATGAAACGCGAAATCAATTGGACGCACTTGTTTACATATGTCACGTCATTTACCGCACATTGTCCTTGGAAAAACCAAGGTCTTTCAAATAGTATGGTCCGGAAACGCCCTCTATAAATGTCTTATCGTACTGATAATCTTGTCTCGGTTATCGATTTTTACCTGGAAGCGTTTATCACGCCGTGCATTTATCACGCCGAGCGAGTAAACTGGTATTTGTCCGATAGTTGTATGCAAAACTGCCCGTCATTGTGTCATTTAAATACCACATTTAATTTTAAAAAATGGTATAATTGGAAAGCTGATGAAATTTTCTGTAAAACTGTGAAATTAAAACCTGTATATATAATTAACTATTATCTTTAAAGCGAGTTAAACAAGGTCCATGCTATTCCGTCTTGCGCGTTTTAGCGATGGATGGTAATTTGACTCGCGGTACTGGTCTTACAAAACTGTACGTTATTATGCTATAAAATAAAAAAAACGAAAATCTAATTCATATCCGTTCAAAAATAACTCTTTATTTACATTTTAATTACCAATTTTCCATCATTTCACCCTAAATATATAATGAAAACCTGTGCACAAAATATCCCCGTATCGCGAAAAAAAAATCACCATTGACGCCATTTTTAGATTTTGAATGGATCTAACTGTCCCAGAAAAAATAAAATACAGGTGAAATACGAAAATCTAAGACATAACAGACGTACATTAGACTTAAATCTATGAGAAAAAGATGTTACATCAATCCCATGAACACCATGCAAGCAGGAAAGAAGCGCTAAAATTAGGTCGGTTTTCAGCTTTCAGCCATTTTGTAAACAAAGCCGTTCGCACCAAGTTACCTTTCCAATGCTAAAATCCACCTAAAAAGAGACATCGGGACAAAGTACTACCATTTTACGATAAGGGAATACTTACATTACATTAAGGATCACTTTGTTGGTCAGTTTGATTTGCAAAATATCGAGATATACGTAGATAAAAAGTGCCAATATTTTCTTTCTTTTTCCAAAATTACGAGTACCCGGATGTTTGTCACGTGATCCGAGGCAGCTTATTTATCGTATTACGCTCGTTTCCGGACCATACTATTTGAAAGACCTTGGAAAAACATGCTGAATTTTTATCGTTAATTAAAATTTGGCTTTTCCCTATTTGTTTATATAGGAAAAGCAGCCGCTTGTGTTAGAATGTAATTTTGGAAATAAATAAAAAGTGATAAAGTTAAACTTCATTTAGATTGTTTTATAGTCACCGGTCAACCCTAGGATTTTCCCCGGGCAGAGTCTGTACATTACTATATGAACCCTGTCCTGGGTGTACATGAACTTCAAACACTTCCCTCAGATTCAGGTTTAAAAGACAGATGCAAATGACAGGGAATCTAGGTACTAGATCCTAGCTCTTTTACAAATAGTCCCCTTGGTTTTTTGTGTGTCCAATGTATTGTACCAATACATGCGAGACTTTCTGTTTCATACCAGTTCATCTCTATGTGGTATAAAACACTGAAACTTCTAGTGCCCTGTATGGTATTCAAACCAGGGACTTCCAGATTGGTATTCCAGAGCGTAAACCACTGCACCACCAAAATATTTCAGTAAAAGAATCAGTACAGTACTGCATTTGTTGTAGGCTTATAATTCTTATCAACACATTTACCTACTCTTCTCTTGTAACAAAATCAGTTAATTTCAAGGTATGATGGTATTAACGTTTTCCAGGTGTATGTATCACTTACCCTGGTAATTGTACTGATCATTGACATCACACTGTAAAACCAAGCTTCATATTCATGTTCAATGTAAAATCACACTTCTTTTAACTGATCTTTATATTTGGATCCATAATTCAATCATATAATACACTGGACTAGTAAGCCACAATTCACCAGATTGATCTCGGCTCCATCACTGACATTAACACTATTAGTTATCTTGCGGATGAAGACGTTAACCGGGGCTGCATGTTCTGTTGTAAAAGAACCAGTAATATCTGTAGCGCCAGGACTCTCATTGTATCTGGACCATACCCATAAAAACTAGATCTATCACTAAATGTTATTAATACCCCGAAAGAAGACTGTTTATAACCCGAGGAAATTTGTAGTAACAGAATACCTTGCAAAAAAAACTAAAATAGAGATATTGTTCTTGGCAATAATTCTGTAATTTGTCAGGATAGAGTAATGGTTCTTGTACACTGCACTTCCTCTCATTGTGCTGGACCACTTTATGAAGTTGTATTGAATTCAAACCTGTAGTTTTCAAGTTATGCTCCAAACAAGGAAAAGTGACAAAGGGCAATAACTCTTAAATGAGTACAGATAGAGTAATGGTTCTTGTGCACTGCACTTCCTCTCAATGTACTTGACCATTGTATGAAGTTATATTGAATTCAAACCTGTAGTTTTCAAGCAATGCTCCAAACAAGGAAAAAATCAAAGGGCAGTAACTCTGTAGTCAAGATAGACTAATGGTTCCTGTGCACTGCACTTCCTCTCACTGTGTTTGACCATTGTATGAAGTTGTATTGAATTCCAACCCGTTGTTTTCAAGTTATGCTCCAGACAAGGAAAAGTAACAAAGGGCAATATCTCTGTAATTAGTCAAGATAGAGTTATGGTTCTTGTACACTGCACTTCCTCTCAATGTGCTTGACCATTGTATGAAGTTGTATTCAATTCCAACTAGTAGTTTTCAAGTTATGCTCCCGACAAGGAAAATGCAACAGACCGCCTGCCCACCCGACCGACCAACCACCGGGTGACTCCTATATACCCCCTAAAACTTCGTATCGGGGTATAATGATAAAGTAACATCAAGCTATAATTGTATAAATATAATATATAAAGTTAGCATAACTTATTTTAATGCATCACAAGAGCTGTCCATAACACAGCAAGCTCAACTTTTCTCAGTGTTTACCAATAAATAAAATGTTTGGGCAGTAATAAAAAAGTTACAATATAAGCTATTTATAGTAACAACAAAGGGAAGTAATTCTAAAAAAAGGGTGATCCATGGTGGTGAACATTTGTACAAAGTAACATCAAAATCCCTCCATGCATGAAGAAGAAATGCTCTAGACAACTTAAGATATTCTTGACTTTGAACTTTAACCTCTAAGTGTGACCTTGACCTTAGACTTAGGGACCTGGTATTTGCGCATGACACTCCGTCTGATGATGGTGAACATTTGTGCCAAGTTAATTTAAATCCCTCCATGCATGAAAAGATATGCTCCGGACAGTCATTCTTGATTTTGACCTTTAACCTCCAAGTGTGACCTTCACCTTAGACCTAGGGACCTGGTTCTTGCGCAAGACACTTCGTCTGATGATGGTGAACATTTGTGCTACGTAACATCAAAATCCCTTCATGCATGAAAAAGATATGGTCCGGACAGTCATTTTTGAATTTGACCTTTAACCTTCAAGTGTGACCTTCACCTTAGACCCAGGGACCTGGTTCTTGTGCATGACACTCCGTCTCATGATGGTGAACATTTGTGCCACGTAACATCAAAATCCCTTCATGCATGAAAAAGATATGGTCCGGACAAAATTGGACGGACAGACGCAACACATACACCGAACCACCAAAAGTTACAACTCAGGCTCACTGCAGGCGGGCTCGATAAAAATTTAAATCTACATACAACTGCCTTAAATTTTCCACTTTTTCTGTTGTCTTCATTAAAAATCAGTATCTAATCAATATTCTAATTTGACAATACAGTCAAACTTGTGCAAACTAGAGGTCACCTGCTGACAACAACCAGTCAGAATATCCCCCATCCAAATTTGCTCTTTAAAAGACTGGGAACAACAGTCACCTGCCGTCCGCGGTCAGTGGCCAGTGAAAAAGCATCTCGTAATCGGGACTGTGATGCGAGCGCCCACTGAAATTTTAACAGCTGGCTTTTGTTTCTTGTAAAGTTGTTTGCATCTCAAAAGACGGGCGCAATAAATTAAGATGCTTTTGATAATTAGAAGAGGTTCTAACATTTAATTGTCACCTTCACATATGAAGCAAACACATGCAATTAATCAGATGAAACTGTCCCGTAATTACTGAAAATCGGCTCTTTCAATTGCTTGATTGTTAATTTGATGTAGAATATCTTCACAATTTGGAGTTTTTGCATTTTACATTGTGCAACTAAATAATTGTTTATTTCAGCTTATTAATGCATTCACGTTAAAGCTGCTCGCTCTCAGTTACCGTTAAAAAGGGTATTTTAAAAAAAAGTTGACATTTTTATTCATCAGTATAAAACTAAAGCCTAGAATAAAAAAATAAGCAAATATCTAGGAAGGAATTTGCAGAAATCGATTGAAAAGGTTGGTTACACGGCACCGCTACACTATAATGGTAGTGTATTTTTCAAAATTTAGAGATGTACGTGACATGAATTTATACTGGAGTCTTTTTATAACACCATAATGTTCAAAAATACATTATTTACATACAGTTCGAAGAAATTTATTATTTTACCAAAATCTTAGAGCGAGCAGCTTTAAGTGAATTGTTTGATTTATTACAATTAAACTGAAAAACACGCAGTTTATCTGTCAATTAATTGATAATAAAACTTGATTTGATAAACAATGTTTAGTAAGATGAAACTATATCAACTGTCTACATCTCCGAACAAAAGTCACCTGTTAACAACAGCCAATTTTGTGGTTTCCATTGAGCCGCCGTTGTTCATAAGTTTGACTGCATGTGACAAACTGATCGGGTTACCCAAAGTTATTACTCCATTTCTCGAAGTTAATTATTCCAGCAATTATCAGCAATAATACTGAATCACCAAATCAACACAAAACCTTGCATTATATCTACGAGTACAAAAATGATGCTAAATCGCTCTTTGTAGGTGTAGTGCATTTCCCCATTATTACCGTCATCATACATTTCTACTCCAGCATTTTTGTTTGTTTTATCTTGGGTGTTTTGCTCTATTTATGTCTTCTTGAATCTCTCTACTTTTACAAATAATTGCTACTGAAATAAAACATCCTTCCTGAAGTGTAAAATCTTCAATTCAGAATTTCCAACTTCTTAACTCTTTACAGGTTGAGGGATCATCAGAAAAAACATCATTTTTCACACTGCAAGGGTTGACTGTTTTCCTACAGTTTTCATATGTTGGTGTTTCGAACTTCCCTCATCACTGCATGCTTGTGACACTTGTTCTCAGCATACTCATAGGCATGATTTCTACAAAAAATGAAGAATATCAGTATGTCTATATTCTAAAAATCATTCAATTTGCATGGAAAAGCAGAATAATTTGCTACCAGCAGAGTAAAGGTTCAAAACTATGATAACATTATTAAGATAAAAATGTGTACAAAGACACAGTGTCTCAGGTAAAAAGCCAAGTATAAGCTATTAAGCACAATTTCCACTGCTTTCTCAGATTCAGCAAAAAAAATCAGAGACAATCCCTTCTTTTAATAGTGCTATAATTTTGTTGGATTTAATTTTTTAATAACACGGTTCAACTATGCTTTGGGTCAGTGCTATATGACAGAAACATCTGGATCTACACTTTTGTGATACTGTAGTTTATAAGGTTATGCAATCTTACATAACATACTGATAAGGATTTCAATACTGCCTGGGGCAATCAATAATTTTTAAAGTGCAACAATAAGAATTTAAAGGTCTCATATTTCAACAACAGGACCTTTATAAAACAGAGGAACAAAATAAAAATGAATTATACTCAAGACATATTTTCATGATAAAATTCAATAACTAGTAATTATGTACTTTTCTTTGAAAGGACAATTTCATATGCCAAATATATAAAAGGTCAGATTTCATATACATTTTGTTTATATAATAAATCAAGTGATTTTTTTTGTCTAAAAGGACACATATACTTGCTAACATTATACCAGTGTGGTTTTAAAGTTATTTCAATTTTGTCTGCTAATAACAGATAATTCATGAGAGTTATTTCTCACATCATTTCTAAAAGTAAGCATTGTTCTAGACATTCATGTATTATGGTCAATCTGAACTTTATAACTTGAAAAATCAAAACAAATATATACCATTCAGTCTTCATCTAACATGTCTAAATAATATTGGGAATAAATTACACCTTCCATTAAATGTATTAAAGGCCCTGTGTTAAAAAAGAACACAATGAAATGGTGGTTTCCTACAATGGCATGTACTGCACAATTTTATGACAATACTGGTCATTAATCAGCAGGTGGTCAAATTTTAATTGCCCCTCAGGGGATTATCATACTGTCTGTCACACTAATCTAGAGCAACATACCAACTACTGTACAAGCATCCACTTGTTTTATTTATTTTTCTTGTGAATTCTAGTAAATGTACATCTAGAAACTGCCAGTCAGCAACAGATAAATAGTATTTGGTTTATTTTTATGTGACCTAGGTGCTTGACAATTTGAAAAAATATTTTAAAAAGCTAAAAAAAAAACACCCTACATTCAAATTTTAGAAATGAAACTTTAATAGTGAAAATAAGGGATGTACATGTAGTAATAAGCATGTAGTTATTAGACTAAGTGTGAAACATTGTGAAATGAAGCTAATAATTTACATTAAATTTACATGTTTCCTTTCACCATATAACAAAAAAATTTAAAAGTTTTTTTTTTATTTGTTTTACTAACATGATAATAATTGAGATAATCTGAAGCATCAAAAACTTTCAGAAAGTTACATTTATCACTGCATTAGGTGCATAAGAAACATAATTTAACCGTTTAATACCACTCTGGTAGAAAGTGTTCCCGCCTTTGTTTCAAGCACAGATCATGATCATTCTGCCCGGACAGAAACCCCTAATATTTTCGTTTGAAAGTTTTTAACAAAAGCTGAGAAAAATTAATTACTACCTTTACCTAATTTGACTTGGCAGCTTCTAGGCTGAGGATTTTCCACAGAAATGACGTCATATTCACCCGTATTCAAGGAGGTCTGAAAAGGAATATGTAAAACTTGAAATTTTAACAAACTGAGTAACAATCCCCATTAACATAATTGTCATGCATATATAAGCTGGAAATAATGGCATCACTTCCAACTTCTTTGTTACGGGGAGGGGGGCGGGGTATAGTAAACAGAATTCTGATGTGATATAATATTAATCTATGGCGTTTTCTGCAACATCCCTAACCATGGTAAAAATGAGAATTCTGATGACAATCCATGACAAAATGTTTAAGTCCCAGGAGCACATTGAATACTTTTCATTGTCTTCTATAGAAAAATGAATTTACAGGTAGAATAATGGATGATAGAACAGTGTTTGATGTATACTTTACTTTCATTCCTTTGCCACTGTAACCTCACTTAACACATTCTCAGAACACTTTTCCTATTTTTTGCAATATCACCATAAAAAATAATGCGCTATACATGTACAAGACTTAATATAATGTAATGCAGTTCTTTTGATTTACAAATAAAAAGCAATGTAAGGAATGTTTTTCAAACAAATAATTGCCAGTTTCACCGGTAAGGGATTGCTCTTTATAATGTAAAGGCTACAAGTAATTTGAAATACAAAGTGCTCCAGGGACTATAAATTTTTGGGTCATTTTAAACGCCTGGATTATTCCGAAATAAGAGGTATAATCGATTTTGGTTCAATCTAATGTGTGGCTACCATTTTCACTTTGAGGCTCCGAAAGGTTTTTTGGCTGCAGCATCATTGAAGAATGCAGACAAAACATAATTATGATGTCAAAATGATTGTAAAGACTAACTGAAAATACTGCCCCTTAGAAAAAAGTCAGTGGAATACCAGCGGTTTCCAGTGGTTTCCAGTGGAATTCCACTGGAACAGTAATTTCTTGGATTATTCCACTGGAATTCCAGTGGTATTACCACTGACATTCCACTCACAGTGGAGTCCACTGGAATTCCAGTGGTGTCCTCTGGAATTCCAGTGGTATTACCACTGACATTCCATTCACAGTGGAGTCCTCTGGAATGCCAGTGGACTTCACTGGAACCAAATTTTTATCAATACCACTGGCTTTCAACTGACCAGTGACATTATTATGAAATTTTACTGTAATGTAAAACAATCAAAATGAGAATGTGCAGTTTGACCTAGATCCAGTGAAAAATGCTGCCTCTTTTGCATACACAAGGTTAAGTGTGGATGAATGACAGACAACAGACACCAGGCAATCACAATAGCTCACCTTAAGCACTTTGTGCTCAGGTGAGCTATCAAGTGAGGGTGGTTTAATTTAATTCTGATTAAGAACATTATAACTTTATATGCTTTATTAGCAGTATCACAATATGTGTAGCTTAACTATACCAAATTAAAAGTGTATACATTCCTGAATGAACTGAGTTAATGATCTTCAATAAATAAATATCATTTTGTATACTAAATAAACAATAAACTGAAACCAGCATGTTACAAAGTCTGGTACACTTAATCCTTATCCAAGGCCTACACAGAAGTACTGTATAACAAACATAACCTATGTAATACAGTTTGAAACATTTACCGAAAAATCTTGAATTTGTGTATCAGGTTTTTAACATGACTTTTCAGTAAATGTTTTCAACTGAAGATATTTGTTATTCACTACATGGTATGTCTACCAAGTATTACTTAATTAAGTTGCAATGAAAAATAAAAATTATGTCCGAGGTTTAGTTATTTTCATCAGTACACATTTCTTCATCATGTATTCAGAAGGTACAAGTTTCATCACTTGCTCAGATTTGGTCTGCTTGAGCTTGATGTGTGTTCTTGTTGAGAATTTTTTTCAATATTTTGAAATATTCTGTAATATGAACATAGCACTGCTTTTCACACATGTATCTACAAATGTCATTGGAACATTATCAAACATGATGAAGAACTGCACAGTAGCAATTTTTCCACTCTCAAGTAGCATGGTATACTAGTTTCTACTCTGAAATATTCCTGGGGGTAGAAGACCTCTTTTCCTCTCTGGTATTTTACCACAACTGCTTGCTCAGAAATCACTGGCTTTGCTGTTTGTCTCTTTTCCTCTGTGAGGTGTATCAACTGGTTTTTTAAGCATGGAAATGGTCTTCCCACCAACTTTGCTGTCCCTGAAATCACATTTTTCTATCAACATTTGCATATAAAAGTCATTATATTGATATTTGAGAAAAAGCTTTGAAAAAAGGCCTGCTTGTACTAGTATATACACTGACTATTCTATTTACAGTTGCACTTCTAAAAAAAAATAAAGTTATTCAGTGTCATGGTTTTTAAATAAATGAAAATATTCATAACTTCAAATCATCCATGTATATAAATAGACTTTGACAATTAGTTTATACTAATTATTTTAGCTTGATTGTGAAGAAAGCTTGTAGCTTATCGAGTCACTCTTGAGTCTGTTTCCTGGAAAAACAAGTACTGGTGTCATATGAGGAGGTACGGTCGTGACCTTGGTGGGGCTTGAACCCGCAACCTCTGGGATGAGCGGCAGACACCTAAACCTCTACACCACCACTCACTTTGACAATTGATATATCATACTTGTACAAACTCTTACCTGGTAATCCTTGAAGACAGGCGATCAACCAGTACTTTCAGTGTATGTTTTTTCCATGTATTTTACAAGTCTTGTCGGAGCTTTAGTTTATCCAACTGCTAAACTTGACTGCAATGAAGAAATCAACAGACTTACCCTTTGTTTGTTTTAATACAGCTAATACAGCTAGTGTACATCATGTTTTTGTGTGTGCTTCATGTCCAAAACCCCTGGCAAGAATTGAATGAAACTTCACAGGAGTCAGTTGTATTGATTGGTATCAAACCTGTGTGTGCATGCTCTCATCATGTTTTGTAAAGATTTTTTTTCAGAGTTATGGACCTTTGTTCCTTTTCAATACAGTACAAGTCATATGAACATTTTTTGTGCAGCTTCATCTTTGATTTAAACCCCTCTTCAAGAATTGAATTTCACCAGAGTGATTGGTACCCAGACTAGTTGTATTACAATATAATCAAATGCTTTAATTCCCATTCAAATGCCTTAAATTAGTTACATCACAATCAGTTCTATTTTTTTCTTAATTTCACCAATGACACATATTTCTTTAGTCCTTGATTATGATAAATACTAGTGAATGTCCAAATGTTAATGCTACAGAAAAATGAGACGCAGATACTGAAATAGTTACCTGTCAGTCTGTCACTGTTGACATGCTCTGTGCCATGATCGATGTTTTTCAAATACGAATTCTAGGACTCGAATCCAACATATCAAGTTGTGAAAAATGATGTCTAAGCAGGTGCACATTCATAGTCTGTTGGGTAACCACCTAAGAAAGCATAAAACAATTTACTGTTAGTATCATTTTTGTCTATTGATATCATGTTATGACAACAATTTTTCATAAAACAACTTACCATGAATTCTGCATATTCTTACCAATTATTAGAATATATTTTTAGTGACAATGAATGAGGTCTATCAGATGATATCCACATTATCAATTATAACAAAGTCAGGATCCGAAGGGCCTATATCCCAACTAATGCTAAGTAAGGCAAGACACAGTTAATTAAAGAAAATTATTGTCCAATGTTTATTGTTGTATAATAATTATTAATCAAATACCGGTAATTGATTCGCCAAAAGAATCATGTATATTCGGCCAATAATCTTGTAAAAACTGTTTAAAAAAAGCTGAAGGGACAAATAATGATAATATTTACTTAAAGTCAGCAATATACAAATCATAACAACCATTAGCTCACGCAAGCTTTTGAATTGAGCATGCAGGTGCATGTTGGTGAGCTTTGCTTATGGTGGTTTTACTGTGGGAGAAACCAGAAATCCCAGAGAAAACCTACCTGTATGATAATCCATGATACCATCTGGTGACCACCCTACCATCTCACATACTACCAGGACGGGATCGAACACAAATAGCATTGATGAGAAGCGAGTGCAAAAAGCACCGCGCTAACTGGACAACCCTAAAAAAATAATCAGAGAATCATTCAAAGTTTCAAGTTAATTGCTTATAATACCAGTACAGTTGTTCCAAATTAGCTGTAGATAGAATTAACGATACTTTAAAACCATAACAGATATTAATAATGTGATATTCTAACATTGAAAATTGCCAGCAATTAACTTCTGCATTAGTGACTAAAATGTTCCCTGGTTTAAATCCTGGCTGGTGCACTGGAAATTTCAGAAATGCTTCTCAGTGTTTCAGACTTTCCCACCCAATTACAGATGAACTGGTAAGAAACCCAGATATCAGCATGTGAAAGGACCAAGGGGTCTATCCGTAAAATGAGCTAGGGTCTCAGGTACCCTGATCCCCTTGTATCTGCATCTGTCTCTTCAACATGCACCTGTCAGGAGTCCTGGCAAATTCACCCAGAGAGAAGTCCCACGGTCGGCCGGGACTTATAAACAATCAAAGAAAAAAAAGGTTCATCAATATTAACCTCAAAATAAGGTACAATGATAAAATGATACAAGGGATCACTTCATAATACTTAAAACAATCATTCAGACAAAATACAACACTGCTGGTGTTATACATAAATTAAATAAACAACTTTTGGTTCGACCAAAATAGTAAACATGGAGGACATTTTCAACTTGACAGGAAGTGTCATAAATGCTTGAAATGCCAAAATTAAAGTATGCACAACAATTCTGTGAATGTAAACTGTGCCAAAAGCATCAGTGTTTATCAAAATTATAATGACAAATGGATTTTAATAATGGAATGACTTATTTACGCTAAAATTCAAGGTAAGCTATATCATGCAAGTAACAACTTTCGGACAGTAGATATTTCGGACAGTCAGTCATTTCAACATTTCCGATGTTGATTCTTTATTGATCGAGTCTCGGCGGCAATTTATAGCAGTTGTAAGAACTTTATTATGCACTCCAGATTATATTTATTAGTATAAATGTCATAATTAACCAGGTCCGAAACGTTTTTGCGACGAAACGTCCTGTGGGCGAAACGATATAAATTTACTTACACATATCGTGTATGCAACATAGATGATGCAAAACATTCCCCTTCGTGTTTAACTTGTATGAAGACAGCAATCACTGGCATTTTCTCGTCCTTTGCAATAAAACTTTCGTCATTGTTTTAATCACAATCTTTCAGCATGATTAATAGGGGGCGCCATTTTACAACTACAGACACTTTTTTGTGACGTAATCAAGAGGCGCGAGCTTTTAAGTGGGAGACATTGTTATTTTTACGTTTTATACATTATAAAATGTTTCATCATTTTGCTTCTGTTTGCTGCGGTATTATTTAAATCACTTTTTGTGTTTGATAAAAATCACGAGAACTGATTATTTTGCGAGAATTGGGTGGGGAGAAGCTGTGCACACAAAAACGAAATTCGATTGGTTAGTAGAATTAAACTAGCCAATAAAATGTGTCCTTAGTAAAGATGATTCGCCGCGCTACTGGCTTCCTGGTAGAACCATGGCAGACGAAAACAAACGATTTGTTGATCATACCGGTACATACTCTGACACAGATTGTAGAACCAAAGTTGGAATCGTTTTTCAGAGGCTACCTGGGACTCAAGGGCTGTTCAGAATTTTGAAGCTTGGAGGTATTCTCAAAAATATGTTTGAATGCTCGTGTTTGAATCTTTAAAATTGCAAATTATTTCTCATAAATTATACACATTCTAAACAGTCTACAGCCACAGATCTGACTTCAATAAATTTTCAAAAGTTATATACTTAGTTATATAACTGAAAAATACTTTGCCCGGAGAGGGATTTGAACTTGTGCCCTCCAGTCACGTCAACGTCACCATAAAAGCTAGCTGGCAAGCAAGAACTATGTAGATATGTGCAGTTTGTTTCCTCTACAACACAAGTTCCGAATATTGTATATTTAAAATATCATTTCCTTCATAATCATTTTGTACGTTGTAGAACATCGCTTGCATGTTTCAGGCAAAGAGTAATTAGTCAAGGGGTTGGACAGTTACATCAGTTCAGTTACAGTACAGTTTAAGATACTAAAATTTTGCATATCCGGGAACTGATAAATTATTTACATTCGGGAAAGATGATTCCTCGGCTTTCATTACAGGTCTCTATGCATCTTTAACTTTAAATAACCAAGAATGGATGACTATGTAACGTCAGGATTTATTTAAATGACCTGTTATATATTTATTCTTAAACTTCAGCTGTTCAACGAGAGGGAGGATGCATGTAAATTTGGTTCTGCAGATTGTATAAAGTCACAAGGGACAGTTAATGCTCCAGGTATTTTTATAACTTTAATGAAATTGAGTTACTGATTATAACTGTTGTGAAAAGATATGTATTTTAAATGCAGCTTACTTAGCAGTTACTTTTTTACAGTGTCCGACAATTTATTGAACAAAAATCTTGCAATATATCTGGTATTTGTCATTAAAAAGTTGAACTATCTGACTCTACAATTTAAACATTTGCATGAAGATGGTAGCAAACATTGTTTAACATTTTTGTCGAGCCGCTTACGAAAGCTTGATATAGTTCTCCAAATGACAGTTTGGTGTATGTGTTTGCGTCCGTCCATCCGAGTTTAGTTCGTCTGGGCTGTAGCTTATCCATGGATCAAGGGATTCTTAAATAACTTGGCACAAATGTCCACCATCATGAGACAGAGTGTCATGCACAATATCCAGGTCCTAGGTCTAAGGTCAAGGTCACACTTAGAGGTTAAAGGTCAAATTAAGGAATATCTTTGTCCAGAGCATTTCTTCTTCATGCATGGAGGGATTTTGATGTAACTTGGCACAAATGTTCACCACCATAAGTCACCTTGTTTTTAGAATTACTTCTCTTTGTAGTTTCTATAAACAGCGTGTATTTTGACCTAGATCTCTTTTTGGTAAGGAGTTAAGTCAATTTGACAGCTGGCAGGCTCTACATGTCGTAAATTGGCAATTAGTTAACATTGTTTAACATTTTTGTTGTCTCTTACTTAAGGAAATGACAGTGTCCAGTACCTGAACTGAAGAGACAGAAAAGAGCCATCAAGGTACGTCTTCTGTAATTTTCTGTTCAGTAAAGCTCTTGTTAGGGTGAAACTTTGTACAATCATGCTGTCATTTGAGAACTGAGTCAAGAGTTAGGGTAACAATAATTTTAAGATTTAACAGGATTTCAATTTTAAGCACATTGCTGACTGGTAACTTTAATTACTCTATTACATTGTTTGAAATTTAAGCAAGGTATCACGTAGTTGTGACTCAAGAAAAAGTGCTAGGAAAAGCAGCATATTTAGCCTTAGCATTTCAAAAATATAACATCAAAAACTTTCCTGCACTGTTTAATGGTGCTGACAGGAGGTACTAGATTTTTCCTCACAATGCAACCTCTTCATTTAATTCATCTGTATAAACATATTTTATTGATTTTTTAGAAGAGAGAATTTAAGAAACTAGAAGATGAGGTGATGTCCATAGAAAACTGCAGGAAAGAGAAGATAAACTTAAAGATAGGCAGTCTTCCAGCCAGTCAATCTGACATAAGTATACCAAACGGGTGCACCAGCAAACGAATGGACATAAAAGAGTGAACTAAAGCAACAATTTCCTCCAGCCACAGTTGTTGCTTCATCACTGTCAGCTTTAACTGAGGGAACTCTTCAACAGAGTTGGGGAACAGAACATATTCAAACGTCTGTGTTTCCAAGTGTTAGTGAAAATGAACTGATTAACTCCACTCGGACTGACAAGAGAACCATCAAATGCATGAATAATCTAAAGCCACAACTTAATGCTACAAAATTTGCTTTGCTGGAGAGAGAGTGGTGTTGGAAGTAACATCCATGGAAAAAACATTGTTCAGCAAGAAGTCATTAAAAAGTGGATTTCAAGCTTTTTTTATTGGAACTGTGTTGGCTTTAAATTTTACAGATCAAATTGTTTGACATGTTTAAAGCGACTGCAATCCAAATTCTTAGTAAATTTTAATTTTTTGGTAAAATCAATATATATTCAATTTGTCAGCATCAAGATTATTTTCTTTGTGTAAGAGCTAAAAATAAAGGTAGAAAAAAAATATTTACCCGAGCCAGGTTTTGAACTCGGATCTTTGCGCTTACAAAACATTTACAGGGGCTTAACCTACTACACTACGGAGTCAGCTGATTTGATGCGAGTTAAAAATATTGATATACCAAAGAGCCCACCCCGTTAGTCACGGGGTGATATTTTCTACAATAAAAATAAGCAAAACAACACATTTTAATTGTTTCTTTTGTTAGAAAACTTGTCACTTATCATAATACAATGCCCCTGATACAGTAATGACAATTGTTTTCTTGAAATTGAAAATTTTCATTTTTTATCGTAACTTGTCCATCTGGAGTGCAGTCGCTTTAATATAGTCTGATTTTGTCAAGTCTTGAAGAATTTAATGTGGGATTCCCCAGGTAGCTTTGCTCAGCACTCGTATATCATTAAGATGCGTTAAGACCTATTCAAGTATTTTCTGGGTGGCACTTAATTCTCCTTAGAAATTTCATTATTTTGTGACTTGCATGATTTTCTAGGTAAATTATGGCATTTTATATTTTTAATGCAGTTATTCATATTACTATCTTATTGTTTTACTCTGTAAATTATGTAAAGAGGGCTTTTTCAATTTTTATGTCCTGGAAGGATGGCATATTAAAATGCATCGTCCGTCCGAGCATACTAATAGGCATTATAAATGATATATTGGGTACTATATCCTTCATTCCGTATAGGTACCCAACAAAAAAAGGGTACTTGTTGGGTAGGTCTAATGCTTAGGGTTAGTGCGCTGTTTGGTATCTTCTTATAATGGGAAGCAATGGGAGAGTACCCAGAAATACCCATTTGTAAAGTTGTTCACCCTTGAATTTTTTTGTGTCCGGGCTGTAACTTTGTCATGCATTAAAACCTTTTGAAATAACTTTGCACAAATGTTCAGCACATCAAGACTTTGTGCCGCGTGCAAGACCCATGTCCCTACCTCAAAGGTCAAGGTCACACTTAAGAGTTGGAAGGTAATGCAATCCTCTATATATGCACACATTTGTTCCGGGCTGTTACTTTATCATTCATTGAAGGATTTTAATATAACTTGGCACAAATGTTCTGCACATCAAGCAGACGTGTCACTTGCAAGAGCCACTTTCCTTCCTCAAAGGTCAAGGTCGCACAGAGTTTATAGGTAATGGAATCCTGTATATATGCGTACATTTGTGTCCGGGCTGTAACTTTGTCATACATTGATTAATTTTAAAATAACGACACAATTGTTCAGCACATGAAGACAATGTGTAGTGCGCAAAAACAACGTCCCTACCTCAAAGGTTAAGGTTGAGGGACAGCTCTTCTTTATAATTTGACATTACACTCAATACCACCAACAATAAAGACTATTGACTAAATGCTTAAATTTGTTAAATTGTAATACACACACTTGTTTCATTTTACATTTCCAACTTCAGTTGGTTAATTTGAATATTTCTAGAGAGAATGCAAAATTGTATTATCTGTTAATGAAAAAAAACGCTGTTTCGAGCCATGTCTAGTTTTGTTTTTGCAATGAGGACTTGTCTACTAATTGAAATATATATTTGTTGAACTTAAGGTAAATATTGAATGTTTTTTTAGCTCACCTGAGCACAAAGTGCTCAAGGTATGTTATTGTGATCGCCTGGTGTCTGTCGTCTGTCTGTCTTTTCACACATAACCATGTGAATGCAATAGAGGCTGCATTTTTTACTGTATCTTCATGAAACTAGAGAATGATTCACATCATGGAATTTTTAAACTGGTGCATCCCCATACACCATTACACTCCAGGGTAGTACAACTTTAAGGCCAAATTCAAGTGGTATTGATTCCAATTGAAGATGGTATTCCACTGGAAACCAGTGGCCTTTCCAGTGGATACCAGTGGTAAAACTAGTGGCTTTCCAGTGAAATACCAGACAATTTTACCACTGGATTCCAATGGTATTCCACTGGAAACCAGTGGCTTTTCCACTGGATTCCAATGGTAAAACCAGTGGCTTTCCACTGGTTTCCAGTGAAATACCAGACAATTTTACCGCTGGATTCCAGTGGAATTCCACTGGAAACCAGTGGCTTTTCCACTGGATTCCAATGGTAAAACCAGTGGCTTTCCACTGGTTTCCAGTGAAATACCAGACAATTTTACCGCTGGATTCCAGTGGAATTCCACTGGAATCCAGTGGCTTTTCCACTGGATTCCAATGGTAAAACCAGTGGCTTTCCACTGGTTTCCAGTGAAATACCAGACAATTTTACCGCTGGATTCCAGTGGCATTCTGCTGAAAATCCAGTGGTATTCCACTGGTATTCCAGAGGAAATTTTCTATAGGGTGGGTTTTATAATCAGTTACTACCACAACATGCAACTGGGGCTCCCTGATAGAAAATGAACTTAGTACACCTAGGCACGTTCCTTTCTTGGGCAAAGTAGGGCTCAACTGTAAAAAATATTCATCGAAAGTCTTCAACTAAAGTAACTTATCATTTGATTCAATGAAACAAAAATAAAGATTAACTCAGACTGAGAGTTCCATGAATGGTGGACAGAAATTTAATTTATATTTCAATACATAAGTAAACAATTTAAAAAGAATTTAATCAATTAATATTTTCATTTTCTTCAATGACATTACATCATAAAACATGACTGTGTAACATAGAATGACTGTTGTAAAAAAACTACATCGTAGGACACTGATGGTTGGCGACACCGCTATGCTGAATACATCACTATGGAACTTAGGGGGTCAACACTCCTGGTTGTCCCACTTTCATATGATAAAGAGAAAAAATAATTTTGAAGGCAAGTTTCATCATATATCATATGCCATAAAAGATTGATTTACTGTAAACCTAGAATTGTTCTCGGCTCCATTTCTTCGCATTGTATCGACGCCGTACATTTACACGACTAAAAAAAATTAAATTAATGCTCGCGTTCCATGGGTATCACGAACTCCGTGAATATTCAATAGCAAAATCCTTTTCTAATGCTTAATTTTAATACACAGTGAGCAGATATCGCAGTCTATTGCGTCAATATCAACTTTGGCAATTTGAAGCTGATTTCAAGTTCACAACAAACATGACAAAAGTTGATTTATCACTTATCTTTTATATTACGTCACGGTACGACTGTGAGCTGTAATCGTGCACGGAATTAATGAATTTGTATATGTTTTTTCATTCTAAAGTAAGCATTCAAAATGTCATAAATTTCAATCAGACAAACTATGATCGTTTATTCTATATCTTTTTTATATATCCAATTATGAACGTTTATTTGCAACACGTGACTGTACAATATATTACCATAATGGCAGTACATGCATACAAAAAAATCCTGTATTTTTCCCATATTTGGACGGTACAACAGTCCCATGTTACAACGCGTTGCAGTTGGGTTTGCCCGATCGCTATCTTGGCAATCGATACAGTTATAATCTTACGTCACTCATAGCGCAATTTTGAAACTATTAATAGAGCTAGTTTATAGGTTAACTCCTCCCCATTCAAGGACATTTAGGTGCGAGTGTCCAGCTTCTTTCTCACGTCGTCAATTTGCTCCGCCCAAAAACCCGCATGGTAATTTTAATGCAAGTGACAAACAGTATTTAATAATGTTAAATATAGGTTTCTTCGCGTATTTTGTAGTGACTGCGAGATAAATTATATAGATCTTCTGTTTTATTTAAAATGTTGATTAATATATACTCTTTTAAAAGAGATCTCCTTCAATTGCTACGGTATCATTGCATTTATAAGTGTAGACCGTAAGTTTATGAATTAGTTTACATGTAAATTATATTCCGGAACTTTACACATCGGAATTCCATTGCAGTAACATGTTATCCTACACAATTCATAATGACGTCTGTTGAAAAAATATATTGTAATGCATTTTTCATAAAATGCGTTTTTCAGTCTGTTTCTCAACTCGCCTTGTCAATTTTGTTTGCCAAAGTGGAACAAAATGTCAACGAAAGTAATTAAATTGACAAAATTATCAATAATTGAGTACATCGATGCGTGAAAAATATTTTTGTCTCCGGCGGTACTGGAACTCCTTTATTTCGCAGAGCGTCGCCACAAAAGGTAAGGAAGTCTGCTGACATACTAAGTATCTAATGCCGTACTGTACGTACTGACATAATCAGTGCATCTGCCAAAATCTTTACTTGTACGGACGTTGTATTATCATACCCAAGTTCCCTCTCTACTGCCGACAGTGAACTCGACAATTTTCCCCTGTGAACAGTGTTTTTACTTTAAAAGCCGTGCGGTCGGGCGTTGAGTTCAAGAAATAATTACAAATCAATGAACAGGGGCGTAGTTACTCCGGCCATAAAAATGAAACTGCAGATATGACAGTCAGACCAGTAGATTAATAACGATTATATGATTTGTTTCACTTTATCTCATATATTTACATGTATTTCAATTCTTTTTTATTCCAACCAATATAAAAATCTGTAGATGAGTGTTGGAAACTGCATTTCGACTTCAAGGCAAACCGATTTTATAGGCTGATATTTTCAAGTTGTTCACCTTCTAGTTATAAATAACAGATCTGTGAAAGGGGTCTCACTGAAACACCAAATTAATTAGACTATTGGACGCTGCTGTATATGTCCAACCCATAGTACAGAGGGGGTCCGACATGTCTGGCACAGGACTTTCTGCTGTCAGACAAGCGGCTTTTCTGTCCCGGGTCCCGGTTGTCCGCAGGCTAGCCGAAATGTTGAGGGCAAAAAATTAAAACGAATAAATATTGTACGAAAGTCCTGTTTTACCTAGCCCAGACATTTTAGATCTATTCCCTTCTGTAAATCTGCCATGGATTGCCATCATTTTCCACTGATTTTCATGAAAATCCGTGGCATTTGGTGAAAAAAATGATGAAAATGGATGGAAAGACATGGAAAACGGTGGCACTTTCTAAATTGCCACCGTTTTCCATTGATTGGTGTAAAAAATGCCACCATCTGCCATGGAATAGTAGTGGCAATCGATGTAAATTTGGACTTAGTTTTTTTAAGGGGTGGAAAACGGTGTAAATTACAGACTGCAGTACAAATTATAAGCTAAATCTCTGGACTTAGAAATTTTGCAGAGTGGCAAACGGTGGAAAACACTTAGACTTTTTCTAATGCAGTACAAATTATAAGCTAAATTGCTGGACTTAGAAATTTTGCAGAGTGGCAAACGATGGAAAACACTTTGACTATATTTTGACCTAGACATTTCAGACACAAAGCAGTTTTGATGAGTTTCTTTCTTTAAGCCAAATATTACATAACAATCAGAAATAACAGGTCAGTGCATATACAATGCAACTAAGATATATGTCCGAATAAGATATGGTACAGAACTATTCAATTTGATTTTTTCATAGTTAAATTTTAAATATGAGACTGCAATCAAATTAAATCTATAATTTTTCCTGTTCTGTTTATCATATTTTGGAATTTCACTTTGTTGTGGACTTAGTTGTATTTAAACCTGTGTTAAAGACCACCTCCAAACAAAGACCACCCTGCAATTAAAGATCAGTTGGGGGAAAACCATGCACTATTCAATATAATGTGGACACTGTCTTATATCCTGTGAATAAAGACCACCTATCAACAGATATCACTTGAGCTCCTTCCCAGAGAGTGGTCTTTGTTTATAGCTTTGACTGTAAACAATTTCAAAACTTACATTAAATCAGAGTGAAATCTTAAAATGCTATATATAACATGACAATGCTTCAGTATAACATTTGGAAAATTTTGTACTGCTAACTTAAAAAAATCTTTTCTGTTTATATTATCAATCATTATATAACCCTAAGTATTTTGTGCTATATTTAGTAGGGATTTTCATACTTAGTTTGAGAGTCTAAATGTGCATGTACATGCACTTGTTTAAAATTATGCCTATTGTTCAAATTTCATGAATTTACCTGTTGTTAAAAAAAAACTTACTTTAAACTATAATGGAGAGGAAAAGCATGAACACATAATTATGTGTCTATAAGTCAATTCTTTTTCCATTTGTTTTATTATCAACTGAGTACTGTAACTGACCTTCATATTCGGAGGCAAGGTAATTAATCTCTGTGGGGTCATTCAGGGAACTTGATCATAAAAATAGATAGCATGCAAAGATAACACTCAACATCATTCTTTACAATCACCACCTGGAACCTCAGTATCAATTTACAGGAAGCAGGATTTATCAGCCAGATCTCTACAGGAAGCGGTGATTTTGATTTGTTGATTTGAATGTTAGAGAGTGTCTGAACAAGTGTTTGTAAGAAATATTTACATGTGGAAGGAATACTTTTGTGAACTTTGTACTGAACAGGACAGTATCATTTGTATAAAAATAATTATTAATCTAAATATAAAATGATGGTTTAAATCACTTGTGTGAACTGAGGATTTGAAAAATCACCTTATGCAAACAGGAGTGGCTGTGCAGCAGAGGTATACATTTTGAATATTTGATTCATGTATAATGTATATTTTCTAGAGTAGCAATTATTGAAGCTTTTAAGTAAAATGTTTTCATTAAATGAAACCATAATAGACATGATAGAGATATAATATAATACATTGTAATATTGCAATTTAAATAAATGCATAGACATTTTTTTGGTAACTTGGATAATAAACAAAACCCAGAATCTTTAGAATAATAATTATGAAACTTTTAATTGCAAGTAAACTTCATGACATTTTCACTCCCAGGTGGAATTCTCTTAACCTTATGTATGGTTTTCTTCAGACCAGGTTAATTTTCACCATGCAGGAATGGCTAGAATACTGGTAGGCCAAAACCTGGAGATGAAAGCAAACCAGTCTTGGATCAAGACAGGCTTGTAGTATTAACTTATGAGGTATGTACATCACCTAATTTGAGTGTAAACATTGATAACTACAATTTTTCATTAGTTACAAAATAGTTGCCTCATTTCACTGTGTTACCTAACACTACAGGCCTCGACAGTGTGAACTGAATTGTTAGATGTTAATTGATATTTTCAGTAATTCTGAATATTTGTTACTGACTTACTGTATCCCAATATAAGTGCTAATGATACAACAAAGTACAACGGCTTGTTATAAATGATAAGGGCCTGCAAATTTAAATTAAAGTTGAACTTTCACAAAGCCACAAGAATAGATACCAGTTACTTGTTTGTTTGCAGTATGCATAATTTGCTTTGTAGAAACAAGTTTTTAATTATTTTTCAGAACATGTGGTGTTCAGCTGGGGGAAGAAAACCACAGATTGTGTAAAGGAACAATGGTCAGGAATGTGCGACGACAGTGTCAGAAACATAATAAGACACAAAAAATTGAGACATTTACAAAGACATTGCTTGCAGTTTATGTAAATTTTGTAAAAAGGTTCCATAACTTTCTTGTTTCTCAATAAATTTCAATTCATTTTGAATATTTTTTTTTTAATTTTAGTAAAAATTACAGAATTCAAAGAGCATGAAGATGGTGGCATTTGGTGGAAATCGACGGTAAATTTTCCACCAATTTTCCCGGTTTTAGGTGGCAAATTTGCTATTAAAATCGATGGAAAATGTTTCAATACTCCACCGATAGTGGCACTTGGTGGAAAACAGTGGCATTTTTGCCAAGAATTTTCACTGAGGTTATTGATGGAAAACAGTGGCAAACAGTGGCAAAATCAGTGGCATTCGATGGAAAGTGTTTCAATACTCCACCGATGGTGGCACTTGGTGGAAAACAGTGGCATTTTTTCCAACGATTTTCACTAGATTATAGATGGAAAACAGTGGCAAACAGCGGCAAAATTGCAGTGGCATTCGATGGAAAGTGTTTCAATACTCCACCGATGGTGGCACTTGGTGGAAAACAATGGCATTTCTGCCACTGATTTTCACTCAAGCTATTGATGGAAAACAGTGGCAAAATAACAGTGGCATTCGATGGAAAGTGTTTCAATACTCCACCGATAGTGGCACTTGGTGAAAAACAGTGGAAAATAGTGAAAATTGATAGACCTTCTCATTGCCTTGCTGTTTTTTCATTGTTTTACACCGTTTTCCAACAAAATTTGCTTGTTTCAATACTCCACCGTTTTCCACTGTCTAAATTGGTGGCAATCCATGGCAGATTTACAGAAGGGTTTGCAGTATTGGGATAACATTTTAATCTTGCTTACTTTAAAAGTGCGCTGTTAAATGTGTTTTATTTTTATTTTTATGCAAATGTATTACCTCGTGGAGTAGCCTCAATATTTCGACTGCAAGAAAGAACAATTTTACAAACTGATATTACATCTAGTCTGCCTTTGCGAAGGGCGGCCATCGCATGTAGCAAAAAGCACTTGCGTGCAATTAGTTGGGCTATTCGTTGAGGTACGCAATAAAACTTCCATAGTTTATTTCATAAAGTTTTGGGAAAGTTTCATCAATTAGTGTACACCTGGCTCCGCCCGATTTACCAAATGACACTTTAGTATATACTTTATCCGATACTGCTTCTGTTATGACTTTAAATTTTTCTTTCCACGTTCGGAACGTAACGTCAGAATCAAATAAAGACGGATCGTATGCGCCCCTATTTGACCTTTTCAATGAAAGAACGGAGGGGAGGAGTTAACCGATATCTACATGCTCTATTAATAGTTTCAGATTCGCCTTTGTGTGACGTAAGATTGTAATTTTATTGATTGCTAAAATAGCCAGCGGGCAAAGCCAACTGCAACGCGTTGTAAACATACAATAAAGCCCAAAATGGTGAAAATGATCCAAATGATTGGGTGAAGTATATAAGAGTTCTGACCCTTTTAACGCCAAGCTTAATCGTCTTGATATCAGGATTATTTGTCGTTTGCTGGTTAACACAAAGGGGTAAAAGTGCAAGTCATGCCAATGTTGTAAGATTTGGATATTTTCACAAAATTTATCGCTGGTATCTTTTAATGAAGGAACAAATATTTGCATTCGTACTAAGCTGGGAAAATACAGAAAAGACAGAAATACAATATTCAGTGAATCATTTTTAATTTAAACTAAATAATAGAATAAAAAGGTTATTTAACATTGTCCTGTACAATACGAGATAGCTGGTTACTCCTAAGCTGGTACTCGTCCAAATATATCTCCATATTGTACGGTTTAACCTAATAATATCTATCATACAATGTGACAACTGGTCAATGGATGCACAAAGTAAGTTACAGTCATTTCTTGAGACCCCTTTAACTGCGGTCATTAAAACATTTTTTAAATTCAAAATTCATGATAATATCAATTGGATTAATAGCAGAAAGCATGAATTCCTCACTTGTATTGTGCGATATCAAACAATGCATTCATTGTCTAAATATTGGCTTTCCGTTAGACACACTTTTCTCACTTGAACAGTGGATGTAACAGTGGCTTGGTAATCTCAGTTATTCAATACAGTAGACATAATTTGTTTTTGTACTGTTTAACAGTCTACTACTTCCTAAATGCCGTACAATCATGACAATGTACAATATGGGAATTAAAAACATACATTGTTTTGTCCGGTACCTGTTTTAAGGCACAACTAACAGAGATAACTCTTCAAAAAATTTTTAATTCAACAAACTGACCAATATCGCGGATACTAGCAAATTGACGAGGTGGACAAAAATTAAGATGAAAAGCTAGAAACTTTTTCATTGTAAGTAACGATTTTGCCACTAATTAAGTTTGCAGATCGACTGTGTTGCGAATTTCGCGTACTTTCTTACTTAAAAAACAAGTGAAATAATTTCTAGGTTTACAGTATTAC
This sequence comes from Saxidomus purpurata, assembly GCA_022818135.1. Classification (NCBI taxonomy): domain Eukaryota; kingdom Metazoa; phylum Mollusca; class Bivalvia; order Venerida; family Veneridae; genus Saxidomus; species Saxidomus purpurata. Next base: position 26,813 of record JAFMSR010000613.1, read on the forward strand.
CAGATTTTTGCAAAATCCCCGGTTTTTGGACAACTCACTGGTAGATATATGTTTTAAGCAGGAAATCCTGCATTTCAAAGTTTAGAGAAAACATGCATCACTAATCATCATGATCTGCAAGCTGATACATTTAAAGCATTGCTCGTTATGCACTCATCCAATCAGAACACAAGAGGTTTCCGATAATTTATCACAACATCAATGCATAACTGCATGGACATCTGCCAATCGATGTGTAAATTTGTTTTTGCGCTGTTACTAAAACATCAAATCTTTGAATTTTGTTAAACTTGACTGAATGATTTAATTATCAGCTTATCATCTATTGGAAAAGTTAATGAATCACCACTTAATACCCTCTGGGCATTTTACCTAAGATGATAGTGACAATTAACACAAACTCAACATTTTCAACAAATTAGTTTCGTCACCTTATCGACTGTACACAATACAAGTACTTCTTCATTATTGATATCACGTTTTTTTGCCAAATATCTTTGCTTGTATGTGCACGGAAATACCTCTGGAGAAACTTGCATAGAATTCAGACACATGCTTTACAAGTACTTAGCAGTAAATCATATTTAAAAACACAAACTCGTAGGTACACCCGCCTCAATATTTCGACTGCAAGACCAACCGATTTTACAAACTGATATTACATAGATGTCTGGCGGCCGTCGTAAATATCAAAAAGCCCTGGCGCACAATTTGTTGGGCTACACCCGCACAAACTTGTAGGATTCAATGCTAAGTCATGGAAGCCAGAACTACAATAGGCAATACAATAAACATAAGCTATGAATAGCTATGAAAGACCAAATAATTAGGCTATTATGCAGCTTTTTTTTTGTACCAGAATAAAGAACAAGATAATACCAGTTTAATATATCGTCCAGGCATACGATTTCACGCACATACGATTTCACGCAATTTATAAACATCCGGTTAGCGCGAGTACGCGACTTTTGATGATGTCATTCACTTTTGGATAACTGCAACAAAACGTATGCAGTACAAATGCGCTTAGATAATTTATGTGAAAATTGTGTTTTAAAGATGTAAAATGTATAAATACTTTGCTTATGTTAAAATATGGACTTTTACTATTCCTTTTTGTCCAACAGTTTCGAATGCGAACACAAAACCCAGAAAACTAGTTTTGAAATGTTGCTGATACAGGCTCCTCCCGCGTTCTGTCAAAATGAAGTCACATGACAATAACGTGACCTAAAATGGCGGATTGGCATAATATTTCACTGTTAAGCAATGTGTACTCGTTATTTTCAACCGATTTACTGCGCAGAGACTAGGGAGGTTAATAAGGAAGATGCATTTTTGTGTGCTCATTGTAAAGGAGAGTTAAATTCAGCGTAATTCTTGACTGATCTATTCTCTCTTACAGTGTTAAAGCTGTTTTTTTAAGAACTTTTTAATATTTAATTCCCTGTGACGATTTTTAAGTATTTAAGCTGAATTGAAGAAAAGGTGCTTTTAAATAGTCTAAAACTTAAGGTTGACTTCGTATTTAAGTATATTTACTGTTTATTTGACAGAAACAATCATTTCAACTGATCGGTGCACCAATCTGTACGTCAAATTTAATAGTCATGTGTACAAACTTCACAACAGTGCATAATAAACATGACCGATTCAAAGTGCGTGAAAATCTATGACGTCATACACACATTTTCTTTTGAGGGGTATGTAAACAAACATGGCTGTTTTTTCTGGAAATGGCAAATTAATAATCAGGAGCATTGTTGCATCATTGTAACTTTGAAACAAATTAAACTCTTGAAAGGTGATTTTTAATATATTTTCATTTTTTATTGAAAAAGCGACCCGTTGTTTCTTATGTGCGTGGAAACCAATGTCTCTGGGATAGTGGTTTTTTTTTAACTTCAGTCTAAGTTCAGACTTGTCAGTTTTTGTGATGAACACATGAATGGAAATCTCCTTTGTACTCTACATTTACGTAGTGACAACCCTTTAAACTCATAGCGCCACTTCAATTACATTTTATTTTATTTATGTAACAACATTTACACAATGTCTATGCTTACCATAACAAATATTCACGTGTTTACATCAAACGATCAGATTTGCAACATTTCTGCCACCATCTTTTGCAACTTCCGTTAAATGTTTATTATGCGGTATTCTGCGGGCCTATTTGAGGACCGAAAATGTTCACATTATGTGGACTTTAAAATCGATTTTGTCATAATAATTATTAGTACATGTATCAATAGTTATAAGTAATCGTCAATTTCCCGTACATTTAATTTCAACGACAGGCTTCGTACCGCACTCGGATACTCGTCAAACAAAGACTACTAAATAAATAATCAGGCCCGCACAATACCCGTAGAATAAACTGGGCCATCCAGCCCTCTTGATTGGCTACAGGTCAGATACTCCTATTGTTTTCCCCATTGACTTACATTATAACTCTAGTCAAAAGGGGACCCTGTATCATACCCACCTATAGGGTGTTGACTAATGAAATTACATTTTTCGAACAGATTAGTCTCTTAGGCACCAGAAAATGCTGTTTTTATATGGGGTTGACCAACCCAGTTTTTTACAATTTGGCAAGGGAGACAACCACCCCACTCAGTCAGGTGAGATTTAGGGGTCTAAACCGCATGTGTACACCTTCTATTCATATGGCGATTTCAGTGTTATTTATTATGATAACCAGTCCTAAAATATTCATTCGCGTGCAGAAGACATTGCATTTTATTTTTCAAATGAGTTTTTTTGCATTTGTAAACACAACATTTTCTACCAATCAGGTAATGTCTCATTTAATCTTACGGTTTTCCCTGTACTTTTTTCAGCCAATCCCTGAGCCGGACTGCAATAGGATCATTTGACCTAAAGACAGATCTTATTTTTTCAATAGATAAAATCACCTCTCTTCATCATAAAACAAACATTTCTGCACTAAAATATCGCTTTATTTTACTTTTATTGTAAGTATGCTTAAAATTATAGACCTAAATAGCACGACGGGTTGGGTCTGATTTATAGCTTAAAACGGCTCTTTGAAATAGCATGAACATGAATGCCTCTTTGGCTGTCATGCCATTTCTTTTATATCAATAACTACAGAAGCAAGGATAATAGTGCAGCAAAGTGTCTTCTACGTTTTGTGGAGCTTATTTAATCAATTCAGCATTCACTGTGCTTGAAACTGCTTATTTTCTTACCCCACCCCTCCAAAATGAAGAAATTTTTAAGAAATTGACATTCTCCCGTGTGCTAAGCATCATTTAAAATGAAAGTGCTAATAGCGTTTGAACAAAAATGAATGATAACACTGATACTTTGCAAAAAATCGCCGTTTGAACGGCTGCTTTTCATACGCTGGAAATATCCGCCCTTAATTAGGGGTGCTTTAAGCCCAAATGACAGCGGAAAATTCCTAAAGCTATCATTTTTAACTAGCTATTTGCATATTACTGCAGAACTGCATTTGTTTCTAATGCTTCTGTATTGTTGAGAATACTTAAATGCTACAGTTAATATAAAATATAGCCGACTTTGACTTATCACATTCAAATTATTTAACTCTAAAGGCAAAAATCGCACATATTTTGGCTGATTTTTTTAACATTTTCATTGTTATAAAATCAACACTGGCTCGAAATTAGCATTTTGATGTGTTTCTAACAACTTTCGGACATATGTCAGTGAAAAACAGCCCTCTAGCTACTTAATATTTAGGCACGAGGCGTTAAATTACGTAAAACAGCACATTTCGTAAATAAAGGGAGGTAATTTGGAACACTCTCGAGATGTTTACAGGCGAAATTGCTGTCATTATTGGCAAATCCGATGCAGTTTTACAAATACGGCATTCCATTTCAATGTTTTAAACGTCTTTTGCAGTCACCAACCTTATAAAATAGGGTTTTTATACTGATTTGTGCCAGTTACGTACTAAAAGAGCCGACACCAGTTTGCTCCTATACAAAGAAACACCCACTAGCAGGCGATATTTGCACATGTACTTATTCAGACTTCCGCTTTGCATTTTATCTTATCTAAAGTTTCATGAGAGACACAATTTTATTCACTAAATGCATATTTTAGAGACGGATTCATTGAAAATAACCTGTATTAATTTAAAAAGTACCACTGTGCCCATCTCTTTGTTCTAAATTACCCGCCCTTGTTTTGTTAGCTTCGACATGAATTTACATAAAAAGACCCTCATATCAAAAATATTAGTTATAAACTGAAAATATTTCAATGGTTTTTCATTGTAAATTTTATATAACATTACGCTCATGCATGTTCAATCGGTTGCTACTCATTTAAACTTAAATGTTATGAAATAACCCCATTTTACCACACCGGCACCTCTAATTTAGCCACAATTTCGTGAAAAAAATATGTACACCCGATTTTCGGCATTGGAGTCCTTGCTAAAATATAGAGTTATGCAAATAAACAAGTTTCATGAGATATTTCGCGTGTAAAACTTAGAAAAACAGATAAGATGTAATTTGCTCTGAATCTATGTTTAGGTCAGATACTCCTATTGTTTTCCCCATTGACTTACATTATAACTCTAGTCAAAAGGGGACCCTGTATCATACCCACCTATAGGGTGTTGACTAATGAAATTACATTTTTCGAACAGATTAGTCTCTTAGGCACCAGAAAATGCTGTTTTTATATGGGGTTGACCAACCCAGTTTTTTACAATTTGGCAAGGGAGACAACCACCCCACTCAGTCAGGTGAGATTTAGGGGTCTAAACCGCATGTGTACACCTTCTATTCATATGGCGATTTCAGTGTTATTTATTATGATAACCAGTCCTAAAATATTCATTCGCGTGCAGAAGACATTGCATTTTATTTTTCAAATGAGTTTTTTGCATTTGTAAACACAACATTTTCTACCAATCAGGTAATGTCTCATTTAATCTTACGGTTTTCCCTGTACTTTTTCAGCCAATCCCTGAGCCGGACTGCAATAGGATCATTTGACCTACACGGTTCCCGAAAAACGTTTCACGGTTAGAGTCATTCTGATTGGCTACACGGATTTAACTAAACTGAAACGAGAACCGTTTACGGTGCGGTAACCGTTAATCGGTAATCGAGAACGCGCGGAAGTAAAACGCTGGCGGTAGTGTAATAACGCAAAGACTGAAAAGGGACGTAACCAAAACTAAAAACAATCAGCAATAGTAGTCGTTTTATCTACCTGTTTTTTTTTTCATGCTGTGCGTTCACAGTTTTAGGTGAAAACAATTAATTTCTCCAAAATTATTTATTAAAACAAAATATATAAAAGTAAATGCTAGAATCAACAACAAAAGTGAAAATCAAAATCATTCATTTGTTCTTCACAGGAATTTTTACTTGAACCGTTTTATTTGATGACTTATTACAAAGTAAAGCTCATGACCTCTTACGGTGTTACAATTCTCTTTAATTAGAAAGCACTTGCTATCAATGTAGTGCAGTATTTTTTTAACGATATTGCAAGCGGTGATTAATTCTTTTTGACATAAGGTTTTCGAGAACAAAAACCGGCATGCATATACATGTATAAACATGCATACATATAACCATTATTATATCATCATTGAAACTAAAGGGACATACCCTATATCTGATGTCAAACTTAATAATCTCAAAATAATAGAATCTTTGAAAGTATTATAACATAACATAAAAGTTTCAGCTATGCATTTCCAGTCATTATCGATGAAATCAGAGGTTTAAAATATACTGCAGTACCGTGAACCATTCAATAATCTATGTAGAGTTGTTGTTGTACAATTAATGGGTGGATGCGATTTGTTGCAGAAAGCCTCTATATGTATTTATTGTGGTAAAATGAGGTATTTTTGCCATAAGTTCTTCTTTGAGATTTATTCATCATTTTACATTAATTGAATACATGTACATAATCAATGTTTCGAGAATATAATCTGCTAGATGTAGGGAGTGCCCCTTTAAGTCCAATATAAAAAAAGTTTTCAAATAATTTGTATTGAGAGTTTGAAATCGACCTTCGAAAACAAATTTGGTGTTTTGTCCTATACTTCGTTTTGTTTCGAGTAACATTTTTTTTCATAATACACATGTACCTACAAACACAAAAATCTAGCTCTATATTTTGCTTTTATTCAACCATTAAATACGGCCGAACAGACTAATATGTAATGCCGTATTGTACGTATGTGCAAAAATACCTACTTGTACAATTTTTTATAACAGCTTTCAATTTGATAAGGGCACTTTTAACCACAATTTTCTTTCCTTTTTAAAAGTTCACTTTTGTCGAAATAATCTTAACTCAGTTTCTTAAAATATCATTGTTTTAAAACTCTTATCTTACAAAGTTACCGGCTGACATTAACGACCCTTGTGGCTTGACGTCATTAAATGTTAACCATTCATTCATTAAATAATTGGTTATACACACACACTACTATGTATACTATATTAAAAATGCAAAGAGGAAAACCTAGATGAAACATTATGTGACTGAACATGCTGATGATAAACACAACAAGTCTTAGTACCAGTTTCAGTGAAATAGTCCGACAAAGATGGACGGACGGAAAGAAGTCTTCAAATCCATTCATAACACTGACAAATGGCATGGCTTAAGGATATTTGCTTAGTCTAGACGCTTCAAACAATATTGTAGGCGTTTATTAGTTATTTACTCTAAGCGCTGCTCCTTGCAAAATGCAGGCAGCAAATACACTGTATTGACTCATATACCGATAAATAAATTATAAAGGTGTGTCCGATAGCTTACATAGGACGAATCGATAACCAGTGTCAAATTACCTTTAAAACTAAGACTTTCTTCATTCATACTGATTAAGTTTATCCCACTTCTGACACCAGATGTTGCATACGCCTACTCAGTCGACTTACCCCGGCCTAGTAGCAACATAAAATTGTTGAATGAAGAATGGGTTTAAAACTGAACAAAGGGATGAAGACTATGACATGTTCGTAATATTAAATGAAACATAATATAGGTATCTATAATTTTTAATAAATACAGGCACCAACACCTATGATACCAGAAAGGATCAACACCTCAGATTGGAAAAAATCAAAGTCTTAGTGCAACTCAATAGCTTACATGTATATGTATTTTAGTTAAATACTTTGTCACGACCTTGTAAACTAAGTACATATTTTTAATGACCGATACACTAGGGGTGCTTTGGAAATTTAGCAAAACACTCCATCTGGCATTATATTCTCGAAACATAGATTATGTATTCAATGAACGTAACATTATAAAGAAGTTTCAAAGAAGAACCTATAAAAATGCCTCATTTTACCACAATAGATTAATAAAGATGCTTTTTTATAATAAATCGCAGCCACCCAATTATTATACAACAACAACTCTACATAGATTATTGAATGGTTTACGGTACTGCAGTCTATTCTAAACCTCTGATTTCACCGATAATGACTGGGAATGCATAGCTAAAACTTTTAAGTTAATTAATAATACTTCCAAAGACTATATTATTAATGTGTTTGATGTTATTTAGTTTGGCATCAGTTAAAGGGTATTTCCCTTTAAAGGTCCCATTGATTGAAAAATTTTCTTTTTATCATTTGAATATTATTCGTCAGCAAATGCAAATTTGACAATTTTTAACGAAAAATACAGAGTGGTTACCTGTCCGTAAGTCCATAAAGTTCTCAAAAACACACCTGTACGGAAAGTGACGATAATATTTCCGGAAACCTACGAGCGGCAGTTTCGGAATCGCTAGCCTGGAGTGACGTCATTTGCAGTACAATCGTGGCCGATAACAGGTACTCTAACAACAACGAAAGCGATAATTTCATCTTATAAGGCATCTTCAGAGAGTAGAGATGAAGATATTTTGTCCCCGTAACGTATAGAACGAAGTCCGTGTAATGTTATAAAATTATTTGATTAAAGTATAAAAATACAGCAGTTATATTTTTTTTTATTTGCAAATGACACCAACTTCTGTTTCTGTTTGTTTCTATCAAAATGAAATCTATGTGTCATTCTTAAATGTGTAAGAAAAGTACCATGCAAATGTATCGAAACGATCTAAATGTACGCATGGACGTGAGTTACAAACTATACAAATATGGACGATATTATATTTCCATTGATGATGAAAATGAGAACACAAATGCTCGATCTAATTACAATATCTAAAATGATGAGCTTCATTTTCCATGGCACGTTTTCTTGCAAGTAGTATAAAGAATTAGATTTACAACTGAATTAAGAATGTAAATCAAAATAGTTTACACGATTAAAACAATTCTGACGCAAATCTATTTGAAAACTCATAATTAAAATAGCGATATCTACCTAAATACGTGTCAAATTTCACTTTAAGAAAAATATTTCATCCGAGTACATAAAAGGTGTCATCGGCAACCAGAAAGATATACCTTCTGAACATTTGTAGGGTTGCTGGAAACTTTCTTTTGCTGAATTGCTTTTTACATAGTTGTATATATTTATCTTTTTCAAGATTGAAATAATGGTTTCATAATTTTAATTGGGCAATTTGCATGTTAATAAACTATATTGTTGTTGTATATTATTGTGTAATTATCAAAAATTGACCAGTGTGCAATATGCAATAATGTGTGACCACTTAGATTGCTGGCAGGGGGGGCAATTAACAACAAATCATATCGCATCCTTTGTTTTGACTTATGCCCTTGGGCTAGATTAACTGTAATTCCTTCAATGGTTAGATCTACGTTAATTATTTACCATGACAACGTTGTTAAAACGAGATATTGTTTAAGGATTTAAAATATTTATGGATTACTGGAGTGTTCCGCACTATGTAAGTTAAACTTCTAGTAGAGTAACTGTTATATTCTATATAGGGCCTTTGTTCTACATTATTTTTTTAAATGATTTTAAATATAAATGCCAGCTTTTGTTATAAAGACTACTGTAGATGTTAAAAACATGTGTCTTAAATATTATCATAATATTCTGTAATAAAATACATTTTGTAACAAAAGTTTCAACCTAACATCCTCGTATATGATGTAATTTGACATGATTTAAGTTATAGAAGTAAAGTTGCACTTGGGAAATTCTAGATAGGAAAAGTTTGTCACAAACAAAGTCTAAATCTTGTTATAAGAAACTTATTCCTTAAGAAATAACTTTAATTGAATAGATCGAGATCATTCTACAAAGGTCGAATTATAAATACATTTTCTGTCTTTATGTCGTGCATGACTTTCAACGCTTGGGCCGTTTCACGCTGTTGCTACTCTAGAATTTTGAAACGTTCGTCATACAGTCACACGAAGTTCGGACCCGAAACGTTATTTTTATGAAACACACCGGGCCGACCATAAAACATAATAATTCGTATTACAACGCGTTGCAGTTGGGTTTGCCCGATCGCTATCTTGGCAATCGATACAGTTATAATCTTACGTCACTCATAGCGCAATTTTGAAACTATTATTAGAGCTAGTTTATAGGTTAACTCCTCCCCATTTAAGGACATTTAGGTGCGAGCGTCCAGCTTCTTTCTCACGTCGTCAATTTGCTCCGCCCAAAAACCCGCATGGTAATTTTAATGCAAGTGACAAACAGTATTTAATAATGTTAAATATAGGTTTCTTCGCGTATTTTGTAGTGACTGCGAGATAAATTATATAGATCTTCTGTTTTATTTAAAATGTTGATTAATATATAAACTCTTTTAAAAGAGATCTCCTTCAATTACAGCGATTGAGCTACGGTATCATTGCATTTATAAGTGTAGACCGTAAGTTTATGAATTAGTTAACATGTAAATTATGTTCGCGGATCTTTACACATCGGAATTCCATTGCAGTAACATGTTATCCTACATAATTCATAATGACGTCTGTTGAAAAAATATATTGTGATGCATTTTTCATAAAATGAGTTTTTCAGTCTGTTTCTCAACTCGCCTTGTCAATTTTGTTTGCCAAAGTGGAACAAAATGTCAACGAAAGTAATTAAATTGACGAAATTATCAATAATTGAGTACATCGATGCGTGAAAAATATTTTTGTCTCCGGCGGTACTGGAACTTCTTTATTTCGCAGAGCGTCGCCACAAAAGGTAAGGAAGTCTGCTGACATACTAAGTATCTACTGCCGTACTGTACGTACTGACATAATCAGTGCATCTGCCAAAATCTTTACTTTTACATTTGTACGGACGTTGTATTATCATACCCAAGTTCCCTCTCTATTGCCGACAGTGAACTCGACAAATTCCCTTGTGAACAGTGTTTTTACTTTAAAAGCCGTGCGGTCGGGGCGTTGAGTTTAAGAAAAAATACAAATCAATGAACAGGGGCGTAGTTACTCCGGTCATAAAAATGAAACTGCGGAAATGACAGTCAGACCAGTAGATTAATAACGATTATCTAATTTGTTTCACTTTATCTCATATATTTACATGTATTTCAATTCTTTTTTATTCCAACCAATATAAAAATCTGTAGATGAGTGTTGGATACTGCATCCTGCCTGACCAATCCAATTTACCACCCGTAGCCATACATGAGCGATATGTTGGACACATGACTACACGATTACTCAAAACTTTGTAAATTTATTTCGGCTTTTTTCACATTTTGAAGAAGAAACATTCGACGAATGATAAAGAAAACATATTTAAAGAATCTGCGGGAAAACGACAGTCTTAGTGAAACATTTTGTTTTGCACTGACCGCTGTGTCATCAGTGTCACTGAAGTAAAATATACACAATACTATTATATATCCTGGATATACTCATGCGTACTAATTTATGTTCAGTGTTATTGTTTTTCAAATGGCTATCGGTAAAATCACAATTAAGAAGCTCTCGGAAAGTCAACATTTAATGTACATTTGTACATACATATGAGAACTTGGTAGAGTGCTAGTCTAACTATTTCGACTTCGAAGGCAAACCGATTTTATAGGCTGATATTTTCAAGTTGTTCACCTTCTATTATAAATAACAGATCTGTGAAAGGGGTCTCACTGAAACACCAAATTAATAAGACTATTGGACGCTGCTGTATATGTCCAACCCATAGTACAGAGGGGGTCCGACATGTCTGGCACAGGACTTTCTGCTGTCAGACAAGCGGCTTTTTCTGTCCCGGGTCCAGGTTGTCCGCAGGCTAGCCGAAATGTTGAGGGCAAAAAATTAAAACGAATAAATATTGTACGAAAGTCCTGTTTTACCTAGCCCAGACATTTTAGATCTATTTGCAGTATTGGGATAACCTTGCTTACTTTAAAAGTGCGCTGTTAATGTGTTTTATTTTTATTTTTATGCACATGTATTACCTCGTTGAGTAGCCTCAATATTTCGACTGCAAGACAGAACAATTTTACAAACTGATATTACATCTAGTCTGCCTTTCAAAAAAAAGTTTGCGAAGGGCGGCCATCGTATGTAGCAAAAAGCACTTGCGTGCAATTAGTTGGGCTATTCGTTGAGGTACGCAATAAAACTTCCATAGTTTATTTCACTAAGTCTTGGGAAAGTTTCATCAATTAGTGTACACCTGGCTCCGCCGATTTACCAAATGGTACTTTAATATATACTTTATCCGATACTGCTTCTGTTATGACTTTAAATTTTTCTTTCCACGTTCGGAACGTAAAGTCAGAATCAAATAAAGACTGATCGTATGCGCCTCTATTTGACCTTTTCCATGAAAGAACGGAGGGGGAGGAGTTAACCGATATCTACATGCTCTATTAATAGTCTCAGATTCGCCTTTGTGTGACGTAAGATTGTAATTTTATTGATTGCTAAAATAGCTAGCGGGCAAAGCCAACTGCAACGCGTTGTATGTATGCTTGATAGTCGCGCCGGGGTGTTTTATAAGAATGACTTTCCAGGGCCCAAACTTCATTCGACTGCGGTTCGTCCCTATTGTCTTAGTCACTGACTTTTTATATTAGAGTCCCAAGGTTACTTGTGCAGGCTTATTCTCTCACTCCAGTTGTTGCTGCATCCACCCAGAACACACAAGACGCCTCCCATTTACAAAAATAATATAAATAGTAAGTTAATCGTGTTTTTACACGGAGTTTTGTGTGCTCGTTTACTGTAATCAATGTAACGGATCTTTCTCGAGTACTGCAAGTGACGTCACACGGAAACTTTTCCGATATTTTACGGAAAAAAAAAATAATAATAATATCAAACAGGGAATGCCACGTACCAAAAACGCAGCCTCCCCAAAACGAACCCCACAGCACCCAGAAGTGCACACCACCAACACACACACACGCACGCACGCACGCACGCACGCACGCACGCACGCACGCACGCACGCACGCACGCACGCACGCACGCACGCACGCACGCACACACACACACACACACGCACACACACACGACACACACACACACAATCATGTACACACACACATATACACTACCAACACACACTAGCATACAAAGCAAACACACGAGGACAAAACGAACAATTAAAGGAACACAGTGGAAGTCGCCGAGGATCGTAATATTTGCGTTTCGGTGAAATACCGGCCAATTTGTATTGGTGATTTATGTCCCAATAAACACGTTTCTTGTCGAAAATTTCCGCCCAACTGGGTTCAGTGCACTTAATTAACAAATGGCTTACAAAATATTAACAGGTGAAATTTTCAATCAATGGGACCTTTAAAGGGAAAACATCACAATATCTGGGTCACTCCATGCAAAGAAGAGAAATCATTTTAGATGGAACTGTAGTGGTTAACCGTAAAGGATGCTTGTTTACCTTGTATTTCAAGGTGATATCTTTGTAAAATATGTAGTCATTACTCATGGCTTATTCGATTTATACCAGAGAGATAGGGATTTAAAAATAAACAGTATCCAAAAACCATGTCTGTGCTGTTAAACGATATTTAAACAGTTCATCAAACTTTATCTAAAACTAAGGGCATTGTTATAATGTTATTGTAGAATCATTCATTATTCCGTTGGACATGTGCAAAGGAAATGTCTTGGAAATATCGCAAATATACACCAGTATATAAAGAGACATTCTAGAAAATATCTGCTAGTACTCTTGTTAACAGCGCTATTCATGTTAATGCCCGAATTATCTCGAAATCAGCAAAACAGTATGATGTTTTTTCAATCGATCATCTGAACGTATGTAAAAGTAAGTTGACAATTTTATTTTTTGTTTAGCTCACCTCATTTGATTTGTCTTTGGGTATGTATGTATGTCTGTCTGTTATCAGGAAACCGTGTCAGGACGAGCATCAGGACGTCAAATTTGACCTCCAGTCGTCATGAACATTAGTCAGAATGTTTGCCTTTATTATCTTTAGGACAAGTTTGACATTTGGTAATTTGGGATGAAAAACTTGGTCACAATGTCAAATCAAAGGAAAATATTGTAAACACTGACTCCAGAAGCCTAACGTGATACTCAATCTGCAAGAAAAGGGTGTAAATATTTGTATTGATGGTTTCAGGTCAACTTCAAACACTTGGTCACCCGCTTAAATAATTATAGGAAAACCTTTCTGACACTCTAGAACCTACATATTATACCTGATTACATTGTTTTGATAAACTCTAGGTCAAGTTTTTAACTAAGTAGCGTGGGGACAAACACTCCGTCACAAGATAAAAACATGACATCTAATGTAATTTCTTTCGCTACAATGTACCACTGGGTACCCCTGGCAGCTGACTTTTAGCGACCAATAACTTCTTATGCAACTATTGACTTTTCCCAGCAATAATTAATTTCCTTAGCACATGCTGACTCCCTTAAGCAACTATTGACTTACTGATAAGTGCACTGGTACTCAAAAGAGCGATAATGGGCATCATGACCCTCTTGTTCCTATACCAGATGAACTCCCGGAAAGGGTCAATTTTGACCCACTAGACAATTATTCTTAATATCTTAATGTAGGCATTGGGTCTTGGAGAAGAAGATATTGAATGGTGTTCCTATGTAAGTCTATGGGAAGCAAGTGAACCATAAGAAAGAAATGTTAATTCTAGGAGCATGAATTTACCAGACTTAGTAGTGGTCCGCTAGACAATGCTATATGCTCCACATCTAAAAACAAAAAAATAATATCAAACAGGGAAAGCCACGTACCAAAAACGCAGCCTCCCCAAAACGAGCCCCACAGCACCCAGAAGTGCACACCACCAACACACACACACACACACACACACACACACACACACACACACACACACACACACACACACACACACACACACACACACACACACACACACACACACACACACACACACACACACACACACACACACACACACACACACACACACACACACACACACACACACACACACACACACACACACACACACACACACACACACACACACACACACACACGTACACTACCAACACACACTAGCATACAAAGCACGAGGACAAAACGAACAATTAAAGGAACACAGTGGGGCACCACCTTGGAACGGTCATATCATCTAAGCCATATGTCTTGTGGCATTATATATATATAAAGTTATAAAATCAAGTGAAAAAAAACAAAATTAATATCAAACAGGGAATGCCACGTACCAAAAACGCAGCCTCCCCAAAACGAACCCCACAGCACCCAGAAGTGCACACCACCAACACACACACACACACACACACGCACACACACACGACACACAATCATGTACACACACACATATACACTACCAACACACACTAGCATACAAAGCAAACACACGAGGACAAAACGAACAATTAAAGGAACACAGTGGGGCACCGCCTTGGAACGGTCAGTGGCAAAAACACCACTGGGGAGCTTAAACCGGTTTATGGTGCGCACCCAACCTCACTCTTACCCCCACCATGTTCCAAAGTCACAGGACAGTGTAAATAAAAGTAATCCCTGCTAGGTGAATCTCTAACACACGCAATGGAAACAAAAGGCATGGTATGTAAAACACAAAAATGCTCGTGTATAAATATATGAAAAGCAAACCTTGAGAACCAAAAAACGTATGTACTCAATGCCTTTGCAGAAGGCAGAGCACCAAGAGAAACACCCTTAAGGGCCCGACGAAACAGGCCAGAGGACAGAAATCAAAACAGTTTCGTCCCAGTGGGATTTAAAAACTGCCCATCACAGAGTCCTCCCCCTCTTCCGTCAGACACAATCAAAGAGGGAAGCATAGCGTCCAACTGTAAACGGGTTGAACACCAAACATGCGGTGTGTCTCAAAACAGTTGGGTCGTAACCTCTTTTAACAAAACGTTTTATAACTTTAGCAAATACAGTTGGAAAATTGCCATGACCCAAAATCTTACGAAGTTTGTAAACCACATCCCCATAAAAATCGGGTTTTGAAATACCTTCTCGCAGAAGAGTCTTTAGATTACTATTGAATTTCAAAACCAAATCAGAATTACGATAGTAAAATTTAGCAAAATATTTACGCAATTTGTAATAACGGTAGCCCTGTTGAAGAAGTTTATTTGTAATATATTGATTACGTTCATTGAAATCTTCAACATAACTACACGCTCTGGCAAACTGAATTAACTGAGAAATGTATACCCCATAAGATGTAGCATGAGGTACATCTCCATCCAAATGGGGGAAATTTACAATACTAAAATTAAAATCATCCCTCTTGTCATAAATTTTGGTATGTATAATATTGTTATAAATAGAGAGATGTAAATCTAAAAATGAAGCACCAGTATCCAAATTGTTAGTTTTAATTAACTGGAGTTCCCGGGGATAAATAGTGTCCACCAATTGACCAAAAAACGGGTTATCCATATTAAGAATATCATCCAGATAGCGTGATGTATTATTAAAAGCAGTGATAATGTCTGCCTGCGTGTCTGGAGAAAGACTCAACATAAAGTCTCTTTCATAACAATATAAAAACAAATCTGCGACAAGGGGTGCACAATTTGTTCCCATGGGAATACCGATTACTTGTCTGAAAACTGCATTCCCAAACCTTATATAAATGTTGTTCAATAAAAAGGAAAGGGCTTTACAAACTTCGTCACAGGTCCACATAGTATAATGTTTCACAATACAGCTAGTAAAAAAAGCTTTATCGAAATTGCAGGCGAGAAATGTAACATTCTCCCTGGCAAAAGTCTTTTGAATTAGGGCAGTTAGCTTGTCATTTATCAAATTATGTGGTAAAGTGGTATACAGAGTAGAAAAATCGTATGTACTGACTGAAGTTACTTTGTAATTATTAACTTTAAACTTATCCAGGATTTCGCCAGAATTTTTGATCGACCAAAATAAATGTTTACCAGAGTTTTCGTATACTTTATCACAATATCTTTTCACGTGGGCTTTTATAGCAGTTAGGCAAGATGTTAAGAGTTTTGAAATATTTGTAGTGGTACAAGAGCTTGAATTAGCGATGAAACGAGCTTTATATGGTTGTTTATGTAATTTAGGAATCCAGTACATAGTAGGAAGTTTAATATGTTGATCATCTATACGAACTTTCAAATTAGAAACTTCACTGATGTGATCAGTGACCACATTTTGTTCAACGGAAGGACTCAATATATAAGCTTTAGTGCTATTTAGTTCGTTTTGTAAAACGTTAATATAATGTAGGCGTCAAATGATGATAATATTGTTGGCCGCCTTGTCTGCTGGAACTAAGACATACTTAGAATGAAATTCTTGGATTTCCTTTTTCAGATGTCTTAAAGTAAACTTGGGTTTTGATGGAAGTAGGTGTTCATTTGTTTGGTAAAATTTTATACGAGAATCGACAATGTTAAAAATACTTCGTTTCCAAGACGTTAATGCATTTGGATCAGCATTCTCACGACGACACCATTTAACACAAAAAGTTTCGATGGATTCCGCAATATGACCACGACAAGCATGAAAATCAATAGTAGAAGGAATTCTGTATTTTGGTCCTTTAAAGAATAAATTACGAATACGCTTGTCTTTAATAATATCAAAATTACCAGTGATGACATGACCAGCATCTGAATAGCAAAATTTCGAGTTTTTACATTCGCAGTAAGAAGGGGTATTTGTTTGAACATCTAGGTCGGAAACAATTTTATTGTAATTGAATATAACATTTCTAACAGGTGTTTTATATTTATAACAGATAATAGGAACTTCGGAGTTTCGGAAATACTTAGGCACAGAATCAATGACACGTCTATCACGAAATATACTGGGTATATCGATGAAGTCAATACCTTTATTAATGAAATGAATTTTAAGAAAATGTCTATCATGATCAGATTGAGTGTCAATATGTGGACGGAGAACGTGTTGTGTGTAATGTTGGATAAGATATGACACAGTGTAAAACGGATCTGTTTGAATAACGTACTGGTCCGCTTCCTCGTCTAGTTTTTTAAGAGACTGAATAGATAAAGATGTGAGACGAGAAAGCATTGAATGTCTACCAGAGTTTGAAAGAATTATATCGAGGTCTGCAACAGAAATATTGACTTTTGATTTGCGCTTAATATTACCATTGCGTCTAATTCCATGAGACCTAGATTTACGTTTCCTAATATTTAAAAGAACCCTTGGCGCAAAATTTCAATCTTGATAGAGGGCTACTAGACAATACTATACACCAAATATCTAAGTTCCGGACCTTTTTCTGGAGACGAAGATTTTTTCTATTTTTTCTATTTGTTGCCATAGAGTTCTGCATGGAACAAGATTCCCTGTACACAGTAGGTAGAGCTTCATGCCAGGAACAGTCCTGTCATGTTTTATTTTAAATCGCCAAGCGAGTTTTTTTCAAGCGAATTGGCTTGGGTCGTTGGTTCAGACGAGCTTATGAAATCCATAGAACAATTTAATGTAACGCTCTATAAATTTTCATATCAGGTTTATTATGTATAAGAAGTGAGACTTCAAAGTTTTTGAATACTCTTTACAAGACATACAAAATTTATTTAAGAAATCCATGAATATCTCCCACTTCTTAAGAAAATCTCACTGAAGCCTACAATTAATATATATACTGTTAAAGTTTTTTCTATTTTGATATATTCACTACCATCAGAATTTAGTTAATAGAATTGTAAGGAATGAATTCTTCAACACCTGATTGCAGTATTCGTCCTTTTGTGCTGGCCTTTTTCATCGTACAAACCATTTTAATGACTCCTAAAGTCACGAGTAGTGCAGCTCCTATTGCAACTTCGTACATGACGTCATAGTTACCGAAAATATCCCTAAAACAACCTGAAATACATAATACACGAAGCGTGGTTTCATTTTGTCGAAGTCACATTATTTATAACTTTAAGTGTAATAATTTGTGTTTAACATTACATTCTAGAATAGATGTTGTAAGGACAGTAGATAACTGCAATCACAGCTAAGTTAGTCGAGTATTCAATGTAACGCAAATTAGTAAAATATTACCAGCACTGAACAGCCTATAGTAGTACAGCTGATTAGAATTGAAACATTATATAGTTAGATTAAGTCTTGATGCCGGTTTCAATAGTATGCATACACTCAGAAGACAAAGACAAATAGACAAATAGTTATCAGTAAACAAAATGTTTTTCGCAACACATGACGAAACGAAAAAACATGCGTATAATAGATATTGAGAGAGACATTGACAGGTTTACGTACATGGTTCACAAGAAATGTTTGTGAAATTTGCAAGAAAGCCTTGTTTAATGTTTGCAATATTATCAAAGAATACTGTGCTATTACCGATTTAAAACGCGAAGTTATGAACTTGTTTCGTACACACATAAGTCGTTTCCGCCGGTAAGACATCTTTCTTTGTAAAGTAAGGGCTGATGCAATTGTGCTCCTGTGACTTTTATGTATTCAGCATAGAAGAGTCAAATTTCCAATTCCCCGGATAAATGTTATTATATTAACTATATCATTTCAATGTATCAAAGCCATTTCTAAAAGTAATTTACCGTCACTACCCGCGTCTTGAAAATTCAGGCAAACCGAACGGCATATACCCACTAGAATTATTTTTCAATATTTAGTAACCATTATAATAATCTAACATCAGTTTGGTAATAAAGTATTCATTATACACTGTAGATGCATATAGAAACAATGCATTTAGTCTTTGAATTACATAACCTTATGAGCCTGCCAAAAAGGTTTTGATGTGTATGATTACAAAGTTAAACAAATTTCATTAAAAGTATTATAATATTAATCTACTCTTATCAATGTTTTCTTTATACTTTCCTTAATCTAATGGTTAAGAATGATGATTTTTACCGTCTTGATTTCAAATAAAACATATGCAACCACTTCATATTCCTCGCTTGTAATTTGATATAATAGCAATTAGACCACCTGTCTGAAGAGACCACAATTTCTGTTTCCCTGTGTGGTCGCTTAAGACAGATTTGACTGTATCTTTAAACACCAAATAAATCATTAATTGCAAAATATTGAAACATACCTCCTAAAATATTACTTAGAAGGTTAGATACTCCTATGACCAAATTCAGCTGAGCAATACCCTGGGGATATTTCTCATGTCCAGAAAATTCGTGAACTGTTACCACTAAATATCCATTGAAAAGTCCAAATCCGAATCCATGTACAAAGCAAGCAATTATCATCCATCTATAATCCTTCTGCAAAACTAGGATGAGCGCTTGAGCCAGAGCAATGATAGGACATGTGTAAAGCAAGTGGTACAAGTTTGTTCTTGTTTCAATCCGAAGTTTTACTACAGCCGACAATATGCGAGCTATAAGATTCGCAGATCCTGATATTGACAATAATACAGTTGATAACTGGTGAGTATATCCGAGAGACACCATCTGATCCACCAGAAACCAATTTGCAAAATTCGCTGTTTTAAACAAAATCAGGAAATCGTGATATATTTTCATCAAGCGATACAAATAGAGCTTGAAACTATTTTGTCAACTACACACACATACTGAATAAACTAGTTATATTTCTATGATTAAAGCACTTATTATACGTTATCTAGTATAAAATCAATAAAGAATAATTGTTCATGTGGTCATTAATGATAGAAGTTTAGTTTAGAGAGATATGTTTCTTAAATTAAACTGCATGTTGAATTTCACATAACAAACAAAGGGTACATGTGTATTTATATGAATTCTAGAATCATTTTAATCATGTTATGCTTGACATTTTCACATTCATTTAGATTGAAATTTCTTTAAAAAAGCTGTGTGCTGTATATTATTGATATGCTACAATACCCCAACTATTCATGAACACTAGAGGAACCAACATTTGCGGCAAAATAACGAAACACAGCTGAGGCCTATATTTAAATACTAATCATATCTATTTATTTTACCTTCGAAATCTTGTTCTATACATTTCCCATTTAAATAACTTGTAAATATTACTTAATTTTAAATCCAATGTATGTTTTATGTATTCCCGATTTATAATCGCCGCTATATTAGTCAAATCTTACGGAAACGTATATTGACCCCCTTTATATATGTTCTACATTTTCTTAACTTACCAAGATGTGCGTGTATTATATATAAGTAATCAAATACTTGAGACTAAATAATTTGTTGAAGTATAACATAAGGGAATCTAGGAGATATTTGTGCTGGTTGTTACTTTTTGTAGATGTAGGTTGTTTTTTATGTGATGCAGTTCGTGATATAAATATCATTTTATGAAAATAAGATGTTAAATTAACGGGGAATAAAAAACAAATTATGACATGTTGTACTAAACATATGAGTTGAATATATCCTGCAAAAATAAACATGACAGAAAAGACAAAGATATATATCTTCAATATTTTTAACTTTCTCCACCTTAAAGTTTATACTCATTTCAGCACAAATAAATCATTAATTTCCACTATGTAGATCTAATACAATAAAATTGATAATGAATTGTTGATCAAAAAAACAAAAATAATATCAAACAGGGAAAGCCACGTACCAAAAACGCAGCCTCCCCAAAACGAGCCCCACAGCACCCAGAAGTGCACACCACCAACACACACACACACACAACACACACATACACACAATCATGTACACACACACACGTACACTACCAACACACACTAGCATACAAAGCACGAGGACAAAACGAACAATTAAAGGAACACAGTGGGGCACCGCCTTGGAACGGTCAGTGGCAAAAACACCACTGGGGAGCTTAAACCGGTTTATGGTGCGCACCCAACCTCACTCTTACCCCCACCATGTTCCAAAGTCACAGGACAGTGTAAATAAAAGTAATCCCTGCTAGGTGAATCTCTAACACACGCAATGGAAACAAAAGGCATGGTATGTAAAACACAAAAATACTCGTGTATAAATATATAAAAAGCAAACCTTGAGAACCAAAAAACGTATGTACTCAATGCCTTTGCAGAAGGCAGAGCACCAAGAGAAACACCCTTAAGGGCCCGACGAAACAGGCCAGAAACCTTATTTCTTAATTTAGATACAAAAGAACAACTGTAAATCAGAACTTTGTATCTT